>JAOWCC010001589.1:111604642-111824072 GCA_030867875.1 Actinernus sp. WN-2022 | reverse complement strand
AAAATGTGTTTGTTCTAAATGCCCCACACTAACGTCCATGCCCTTACCCCCTCCCCCCTAAACGTCCGTTGTGCGTTAAGCGGGGCATTTCGAATATGTCGACGGCCCCTAATCATTCCAACTAACAGTTATCAGTTGCAGATTAGATGTTACTTAACTTTGATTTGAAGGTAAGTGGAAGTCATATATCATTTTATTTGTTTTATAAGGCAAAATAGCTCCCAAATCCATGTATTTTTGAGTGAAATGACTGGGCCGATAATTGAAGTGAGTCACCGGTTATCGATATGTAGACTTTTGTACGCAATAACTTTGATATACAAAGGTAGCTAATTTTGATTAGATTAGTACATAAAATATTTTCAAAAAAAAAAAACGTGCATGAGATCGTAGCCGAAAAAAAAATTGCTGCATAGCAAACTGGAGGGGGAAAAAATGCATGCAGCTTGAGAATCCCCCACCCCCCCCCCCCCCCCCCCCCCCATAACCTTTCTAATGGTCTATCCCTTAGCACCTAGATATCGTAATCCGTAGGTGTCAATGTGTGATAAAGACCTACTTTTGCATTTCACCTTTCATCAGTCGACTACCCGTAGTAGTGCACGAAATCTAGTCATTCGTAGCCGATTTTCAGTGCGATTCGATCGAGGTCGACGATTTATCTGGGGTGCCGTATGTGCCTATCCGACTTTCAGCTAATTTCTCAAAATCCTGACAATACATAATCTTTTTATTATTTCATAGGTCGGGAACGATGTGGAATTTACTTTAATGAAACGAAAATGCGACTTGCACGCTTGTCAAATACTGTTCGAAACGTCGCAGACTTCGCTAATTATTTATTATTCGGACCCCAAATTATTGTCGCGGATGCTGAAAATAAAGCGGATGAGATATCGAGATGTGAGAGAGATTACCCAGGCAGCAGGTTTCTCCTGTCTTGTTGTTTGTAGTCCGTAGCTGCAGTTCGCGACCGGTAATTCGCGTCTGGTTGTTTTGATCTGATTTGCGCAAATTTCGCTATGGGTTAGTTACGGCTACTCGTAGGTAGGCTAAATATTTTGTTTGGCTTTTGGGCTTGTGTTCCAATCAATATCCCGAAGTGCTCAGGCATACTGTAGTGCCATGGACTTCAACCTGGGTAAATTAGCTGGGATACCGAACAACTCAAAAAATAAATTTTGTTTGGCATGCAGACATCTAGCATAGGCTCGTGTTCAATATCCCGAAGTGCTCAGGCATACTGTAGTGCCATGAACTTCAACCTGGGTAAACCAGCTGGGATACCGAACAACTCAAAAAATATATCCTTTTGGCGTACATCTCTTTTGGGCTTTTGTTCAATATCCCGAAGTGCTCAGGCATACTGTAATGCCACGGACTTCAACCTGGCTAAACCAGCTGGGATACCGACGGAACAAAAAATATATTCTTTTGGCGTACATCTCTTTTGGGCTTGTGTTCAATATCCCGAAGTGCTCAGGCATACTGTAGTGCCATGGACTTCAACCAGGGTAAACCAGCTGGGATACCGAACAACTCAAAAAATAAATTTTGTTTGGCAGACATCTAGGCTCGTGTTCAATATCCCGAAGTGCTCAGGCACACTGTGATGCCATGGACTTCAACCTGGGTAAACCAGCTGGGAAACCAAACAACTCAAAAAAATAAATTTCGTTTGGCAGACATCTCTTTTAGGCTTGTGTTTCAATATCCCGGAGTGTTCAGCCGACATACTGTAGAGGCATGGAATTCAACCTAGGACTGTAGATATTTTGGGGCACTTTCCCCAAGCATCACGTCAGATGCTTTTCTTTCCCCTTTATTCTTGGTCACTAAATCTTCGGCGATTTGGTTTAGCATTGACTGCACATCAGAATTCTGGACAGCAGAGGGACTTTGTATTTCTCACAAATATCGCTGATCATGCTCCAAATGTGTGCCTTTGAAGGCTCTTCTGGACCTTAAACTTTGGGGACTTCCCGCCAATTTCGCTGCCATAATTTCCTTCTACTTTACATACGTGTTCGTTATATTATACTCGATTTCCTTAGTTCTGTTTTCAGGGATGTAATTTCCTCGTTTGCTCTCGCCAGAAACACTTTTAAGCTTTGGATCTCCTCGTAAAAGACTGGCGGGGTCGGTGGCGAGTTGGTGTTTCGTCTTGACCGAGAAGCGATTTCACCGCGTTAAGCTTGTTTATTATCAACTGGTAATTCTCTAAGATGAAATTCTTCTGGTTTAACGCCGAATGTCGTAGCGAGATTAACCTTTCCATCGACAATCCTGCGGCCATCATCCAAATCCCAAAGTCCGCTATTTTCTATTTGGACACTGTCGGCTAGTGGCGAAGAAAACTGTGAAGGGATCGTGCAACCAGGCTGTTTGACAGGAACTTACAAAATTTCACACCGCAACTTTCCGAATTCAGAAGATGCCAGGGCTGCGGACAATTTGCCGCTCGATTCAGCGAAAAAAACACGAAAAAACAAGAGATCATCACCTACACAATATTTTCAAGGAGGTGTGGGTTGGGCACTAGCTGCAGCCCTGTCATCTATATACACACCTGACTCGCATTCAGATTACTAATGTCAATTATGTTATAAATACTTCTAATGTAGTTATACAAATAAAACTATCAGTACAACTCAATAAAATTGATAATCCCTGCTTCATGACTCAGCGTATGATTGTATAAGCTGGCTAGTATTCTCAGTTTACACTGACTTCTCAAGGTTAATATTATTGCCACCCATCGAGGGGAAAAATTCCTGACGTTTCCCCAACTTTTCAGTGCATGACTAGACAACAATTTTCATTGACTATAACACTATTCGAACGAAGTGAAATTCATTATCAAAACCTATAGCCTGCCCCCAGGGGGTACACCTGCTATAGAGGTATATGCCACACCAAAGAGTATGCTTTTCAAGCTGTTTTAGTCTGAAATAGGCGATACATTTCCTTTTTGGTCTGGAATAGGTTACGATTTTTTCAGGGAAATACGAAGGCGTACATTTCCATTTATTTATCTTGTCATGACAGAGATCAGTACAGGTCCGAAAAACCGTTTGGAAAATCTTATATTTTGGTCTGAAATAGGGTCACCGCTTGGAGACCCAGGTGGCGCACCCCCACCCAAAATCTCAGAGGGGCCCTCAGCTTTACATTTTTATTACAAAATCAGTAGACACACGTGCCCACTGGGTACCAATTTTTTAAATTTTATAGCCATGTAAATTGGTTCCCAGTCGTCTAGCGGCCACTGCTAATCTATTGTATTCTTGGCCAATCAGAGGTCAGAGCATTCCTGTATTTTGCCGCTTCTCCTATACGTGGTATATATGTTTTATTTCTGGTACTAATCACCTGTATCCATATATACTTGTTAGGAACACTGGTATAGGTGTGGCGTCTGTGTTTTATTCTCGTACTAATAATCTGTATCCATACTTGTTAGGAACACTGATATAGGTGTGGTGTCTATGTTTTATTCTCGTACTAATTATATGTATCCATACTTGATAGGAACACTGGTATAGGTGTGGCGTCTATGTTTTATTCTCGTACTAATAATCTGTATCCATACTTGTTAGGAACGCTGGTATAGGTGTGGCGTCTATGTTTTATTCTCGTACTAATCGCCTGTATCCATACTTGTTAGGAACACTGGTATAGGTGTGGCGTCTATGTTTTATTCTCGTACTAATAATCTGTATCCATACTTGTTAGGAACACTGGTATAGGTGTGGCGTCTATGTTTTATTCTCGTACTAATCACCTGTATCCATACTTGTTAGGAACACTGGTATAGGTGTGGCGTCTATGTTTTATTCTCGTACTAATCACCTGTATCCATACTTGTTAGGAACACTGGTATAGGTGTGGCGTCTATGTTTTATTCTCGTACTAATCACCTGTATCCATACTTGTTAGGAACACTGGTATAGGTGTGGCGTCTATGTTTTATTCTCGTACTAATAATCTGTATCCATACTTGTTAGGAACGCTGGTATAGGTGATATATGGTATAGGTCTATGTTTTATTCTCGTACTAATCACCTGTATCCATACTTGTTAGGAACACTGGTATAGGTGTGGCGTCTATGTTTTATTCTCGTACTAATAATCTGTATCCATACTTGTTAGGAACACTGGTATAGGTGTGGCATCCATGATGGCACGAGTAGGAGGCATCCTTGCTCCTTACATCGTACTACTGGTAAATAGTTGTCCTATTCAGTGCTTTGTAAACAATGACTACGGCAAAGCTGATACGTACTATTCAATTCAATTCAATTTTATTCACACTTTTTCGGGATTACAATTACAGTGTACATGAAGAGTTAAGTACTGTTTAAAACACGAACAGCAGTGTTTTATCAAGTTAAAAAATTCGAGGGCGAAGCAATATAATGAAAACGAAAGAAGAAGAAAGGCAAGATACAGCAGTCGGTAAAGTTAGAGAAGACATGTATAGACCTGTCTAGATAATAATTCTTTTTTCAAGGCCCAAATAACCCTAGTTGTTTTATTTGAGATGGTATTTCTTCCCATACTTTTGTAACAAAATAACGAAAAGAGAATAAACCATAGTTAGTTCTAATGGTTGGTCTATATAAATTCTTACCTGAGGAATATCTAGTGTTGTAACTGTGCATCTGAGAGACTGGCACAAGAACATCTTGTAAAATTAGGGGAACATCATGTTTATTATAGAGAATATACTACGCTAATTATATTGAATACAATTATTGTATTTCGGCTGGCCAATCCGTACTTATATACGTTCGCAATACGTAAGGTAGCTATTTTACAATATTTTGTGTAACTTTATCAGTATGTGGTTTATCAATTGACATCATCATCATTATCATCATTATTAATATTATTATCAATCCGTACACATTGCTTTCTTTCTTTGATAGGCAGATTTACCGAACGTGAATAAGACACTCCCTCTGGTCATTTTCGGCGTGCTTGCTGTTGCTGCAGGAATCATGGCTCTGTGGTTGCCAGAAACACTATTTTCCCCCATGCACCAGACCGTAGAGCAAGTAGAAGACTGGCCCGAGGACTTTAAGATCTACTGCCGCAAGAGAGTTCGCACAAAAGCCGAAACTGACCTTCAAACAGAGGTTGGAGAAAGGAACGCTGCTCTGAACGAAGAGAATGATGCCCATAAGGGAGTTCCTATGGACGCTCGGCTGTAGAAGCAGAATGGAAAGGGGGCCTAAAGGTTATTTGTAGATATAATCTTTAGATTTAGTTGTTAGTTTGATGTACAAACCAGGAACATTTAAGAAACCTACGTATACAGTCAAGCAAACGATGAATTTTTCTTCACCAGAAAGCTCAGTATTTATCTTTAGAGATCAGTAGAGGCAGCTCAATGATCTCTATAAATCCAAGATGGAGACGCGGGGGAAATTAAAATGGATTTCATTGGCAGGAAAACTTATCCCGGAATCAATGACATCTGACCTGATGCAAAATAATAATTTGTTGAAATCGTTGTTTTTTTAAAGAGGCAATTGTGATTTTGTTGTTACAACTTTAGAAAATTTATTAATTAAATATTTAGGCGCTTGATTATTATACACTTTGTACATTTCGATGGCCAATAGCTTGCTTCGGCGAGTAGATAGTCGGTCCCATTCTAATTTTTCAAGAAGAGGGCCAATACAAATTTGTAATTATTCTTTCTGCTCGATTTTTTGAATTTTTTTTGGGAGCCCAGTGCCCAGTCCATTCCAGAATATGCTGCAGTAATTAAAATTTGGTAGGATACGCGTTTTATACATAGTTTCGATGGAGGACATTGGGACAAAGGGCGGCTTTATGCGTGTTAAGCGCGCCAATCACACCTGCGATTTTACTTGAAATCTTCTCGATATGGCTTGCCCAAGTGAGCAATTCGTCAATATAAACCCCTGGCTAGTGACTTAGCCGAGGCTAGTCTAGGGACGACTTCACCTGCAACCTGTAATGTTGGGCAAGTCATATGGAGTAGAAATTCCATTTAAACTTAACCTATTAGATCTGAGCCACTCACAAACGTGTTTGAGGTCGATGTTGAGGTTTAGCTCAATCTCTGTGCTGGAATTACTTGCCATTCTACTGGGAAGATCAGTCAAGTCACCCTAAACGATCATGGGATTAAGAATCACTCTGATCGCTTCAACATTGAAGATTATGGGCTAAAAGCTCTGGTAGCTTTTCGCGGGAGATTTAAATTGAATTTGACTTCAACGGGTTTTCACAGATCCCGTTTGGCTGTGGGAAAGGTCACAAAACATGGATTTACCAGTTTGGCTATACCTGGTCATGAACCTCCTGTCGACATAACCATATACCAAGATGTAGCTTCAAATCCTGGACCTGAGATTACTGAAATTTCTGAACATCGCTTTCAGGAGTTATCTAGCACTGACCCTAATCTGCATGTGCAATCAACAACGACGTGTATTGTTTACTCCAGGAACGAACTTATTACTTTACGGCGCTCTCGATCGACTGGATATTGCCACTTTTACTCTGCTCTTAAAGAAGCTGGGTTGTTCAGATTCAGGGGAAAGAGAGCAGGTTGGAGACAGCGGTGGAATATTATTCCAACAAGAATAACTGTTCGCCGGGAACGACAACAACAATCTTCAATTGTCCCAAAAAATCCACGCTGTTTGGACAATCTGATCTCTGTGGTCCGAGAGCCGTACCGTCCTCAAGATAAACTCTGTCCTGTGGATTTCTGTCTGCTGAACGCTAGATCCATAAGAAACAAGACTCTGGCTATCAAGGACTTTGTGGTAGAGAACAATTTTGATTTAATTGGGCTGACTGAGACGTGGATAAAGAGCACTGACACTGATATAGATTTTGTTAGCCGTGATATTTGCCCAACCGGCTACAGGTTCCTCTACTCCTCTCCCAGAACTGACACTCGTGGTGGGGGAACCGGTCTGCTATTCAAGAAATCCTTCAAGATAAGTAATCAGCCAAAAGGGAACTTCAAATCGTTCGAATACATGGATATTGTTTTGAATAATTCATCTCAAAATGTGAGGGTTGTTATTGTGTATCGGCCACCTCCATCGGCGTCGAACGGACTCACCCCTCATATGTTTTTTGATGAATTCTCTACTCTCATTGAACAGTTGGCCATATATGACGGCAATATTTTGATAGTCGGTGATTTCAACTTTCACTTGGATATTACTAATGACGCCTATGCTAGCAAATTTACCTCACTTCTCGACTCGTTTAATCTGACTCAGCACGTTCATGGACCGACGCACAATCATGGTCACACCTTGGATCTTGTGATAACTCGATCAAGTGAGAACATTGTCTCAGGCGTTAAAATCGACTCGTGCGATGTGTTTTCGGACCATAGTGCTGTAGCATTTCATTTACACATCAAGAAACCACATTATGAAAGGAAACAAATTTCATACAGAAATACACGGTCCATTGATTTCCAGCAGTTCTCTGAAGATTTTAGGAAATCATTGTTACTCCTTGATTCGCCAAGCAATGTAGACAGTCTGGTTAGAAGCTACAACGATGTGTTAAAATCATTACTTGATGCTCATGCGCCTGAGAAAACAAAATGGGTAACTCTACGCCCGGCAGCTCCCTGGTTTTCTGAAGAAATTAATCTGGAGAAAATAATACGGAGGAGATGGAACGCCGCTGGCGCATGTCTAAATTTGCTTCTGATAAAGATCGTTATATAGAGCAATGCAATGTGGTCAAGGATATGATCACATCAGCTAAAGTTAACTACTATTTCGGCATAATAGATGCCCATCAGGGTGACCAGCGAGTCCTTTTCCAGACTGTTGACAAGTTACTGCACAAGAAAGTAGAGCTGTGTTACCCGTCATGTCACTCTGATCACGAACTGGCTGAGAGGTTTGCTGATTATTTCAGCAACAAGATTGTGAATATTCGTAATAATCTCTCGGCTGATGCAGTTGCATGTGAGGTTGATTTTCCTGACTCAGCTTCACTTTGTTCTCGTGAGCTTTCTTGTTTTGAGCAAGTAACAGTTGAGCATGTAGAACATCTCATAAGCATGTCAACTATTAAGTCCTGCCCTCTGGACCCAGTACCTGCAAGTGTAATAAAAGGCTGTTTACTAGATCTCCTGCCTGTCATCACCCAGATGATCAACCTGTCCTTCCAGACTGCGATCGTTCCTGATGTTCATAAGGAGGCGCTGCTAGACCCTCGTCTTAAGAAGGCTGGCGCTGACTTTGAGGAGTTTAGTAATTTTCGACCTGTTTCGAATCTTATGTTTACTTCTAAAGTGTCAGAAAAAGCTGTCGCAGTTCAGTTTGAAAATCATGTTGCTGTTAACAACCTGGGCGAGCAGTTTCAGTCAGCGTACAAGAAGTTACACAGCACTGAGACTGCTCTACTTTGTGTTCAAAATGATATCTTAAGAGCTGTAGACGCAGATCGCTCAGTAATCCTAGTGTTATTAGATCTGTCTGCAGCGTTTGATACGGTAGACCACACTATATTATTACATAGGTTATCTAGCCGGTTTGGTGTAAAGGGCATGTCTTCAAGTCGCGATCTTTTATGTGGAGTTCCCCAAGGTTCGGTATTAGGCCCAATGCTCTATTTGCTATATACCTCTCCTCTTGGGGATATTGTCAGGCATCATGGTATGCTTTTTCATTTTTATGCTGATGATATGCAAATTTATTTGTCCTTCGAGTCAACATCAGATATACAGAAGGACGCCGCTGTAAGTAACATCCAGGCATGCATTAGTGATATTAACAGGTGGATGTTAATCAACAAACTAAAGCTTAATAATGATAAGACAGAGGTTCTAGTTATTAATGCGAAACACCGTCCACGCCCAGACTTAGATTTCCTGTTAGTTGGAAATGAGCGTGTCACACCATCAGCTCATGCTCGAAATCTGGGCATTATATTTGATAACTCTATGTCATTAGACCGTCAGGTTGCTGCTATTTGTAAGGGTGCTTTTTTCCATATTAGAAATATTGCTAGAATTAAGAAGTACTTATCGGAAGGTAGTATAAAAATCCTAGTTCATGCTTTTGTTACCTGTAAACTAGACACTGGAAACTCGCTCCTAAGTGGACTTCCGGGTTACTTAATTAAGAAACTGCAGTCAGTTCAAAATTGCGCCGCTCGCCTTATTGTTGGTGGTGGAAAGTATGATCATATTTCACCTGTTCTTCAGCGTCTCCACTGGCTACCCGTAGAAAAACGAATAACTTATAAGATATTACTTCTTACATATAAAGCTCTAAATAATCTGGCTCCTACCTACATTCGTAATATGGTAGAGTACTATACTCCTCCTCGTAATCTTAGGTCTGCCAATAAGTTACTTCTGAAGGTTCCTACAGTCAATTTAAAGAGCTATGGAGAAAGGTCTTTTTCTGTTATTGCGCCAAAACTGTGGAATTTGTTGCCACTTACTATTAAGTTATGTCCCTCGGTGGGAGTCTTCAAAGCTAAGTTAAAAGAATATTTATTTAAGGAAAGTTTTTATTAGTTTAGTTATTGCTTAGATCGTAAGATTTTATAGTTCTTGTAAATTAACTTGCCTGTTTTCCAGCTATGTAAAGCGCCTTTGGACGTTTAGGATTAAGGCGCTATATAAATGTAGAATTATTATTATTATTATATTATTATTATTATTATTATTATTATTATTATTATTATTATTATTATATTATTATTATTATTATTATTATTAATTATTATTATTATTATTGCAATACTAATATCGTCCACATACATTTGCGTGTTTGAAAACTCTAAGCAATTTGGAAGGTCATTAATATAAAGCAAAAACAAGAAAGGACCTAAAATAGTTTCCCTGGGGAATGCCATAAGAAAGGACTTCAGTGTTGTCGACCACACGCTTCTGCTCTCTTCCACTAAAATATGATTTAAACCATGCGGTACTGGACTGGCACACCAGTAGTTTTGTAGTTTTGTAGCAGAAGTGTCGAACTCTTTTTTAGGTCGATGAAAATATTGACGTTAATCAATCCATTGTCTATGTTCAAAGCCCATTTGACAGTGGCATCAAGTTGCGCAGTAACTGTACTATCGCTAATTTAAATAGATGTCGTAATGGCAATGGCGACCTTGGATTGGTTATTGAAACAAAAGATAATAATTGAGCGGCTTTGTTTATCTAATTAGGTTCAGCAAATGAGTGCAGCAGCATCTGAAACGGGCTTAAGATATCTAATTTAATTTACACGTGCACGGATAGATTTCATCGTAAAATGGACCAAGAGGAGATTGCGTCGAAGAATTAGACGCAGATATTCAAATTTGTATTGCATCCTTCCCTTTACTTCTCTCGATCCCATGAGTCTGTTCGCAGGCTAAGGAGGGGTTGGTCTCCGTTTTGTTCTCATATAACTCGACCCCAATCCACCGGTATATAGACCCTATGCATAAGTTCTGGTAACTAGCATGTCAACGAGGCCGGTAGGTCCTCTGGAATGTTGAAATTGAAGCGCTCGGGCAGATTGTGAAATGCACTGAACGAATGTTCAGTGAAACAATGCCGTTAATTTTCTATGCGCCTGGCTGGTTGAACTATAAAGAAAAATAGATATATTTAGTAGCGTTACGGAATGTACACAAGTGGGTAGTAATTAATGCAGTATGTTGTTATGTTATATAATCAAGTCATATAATCCCGTTGGGATAATGTTGAGGGTGAGTAAAGAGGAGTGATTAATATGTAAGAATCATTCGAAGGCGTTTCTCTACCTCGATACCTACATTTTCTCTAAGACATATGTTAAGAATAAAAGAAATGTACTGACTACACATCTAATATATAGACTTGATTTGTCAACATTATATACTGCTGTAATTAACAAAGCATACATGTCCGACAAGTATCAATAAACGAGATGCCCGCCCCTGATCTGTTGTTTGTGTTTAATGCAGTTTAGCTATTAAATGTTTTATGCTCGTTTCAGAGTGATAAGAGTATAAAGGATAAATGAGGACAGATTAGCAACATTTTTCAACTAAACAATCACGTTTCACACCTCCTGCTAGTATTTAAACTTCAACATTCCAGAGGACCTACCGGCCTCTTTTTCGTGTTGTGACCGCGCGCGAGTTATGCATAGTGTGTATACTTCATGGTACTGTTTCGTTCCATATAGACGGCTCCCTGCATAATCATTTTCTCTACTGTTTTACAGTATTATGCAGGGAGACTATATGGAACGAAAAACTACCATGAAGTACATACCAGCCAATCGACGGTACCGAAAAAGATGGCGGCTTGTACTTTTACCCACAATCCTTTGCGTGCGAAAAACTTTAAATCCCGTATAAAATCACGGTAGAGAGGTTTCACATCTAAAAACTAAGCGAGTACAAGTGCTGTTGCCAAAACACTGTCATTGAAAAAAACAGGGGATTTCTACGTGTGTGTTTTACTGTGTTAGGTTCGCAAGGGATTGTGGTCAAATGTACAGCCGCCATCTTTTTCCGTACGGTGGCTTCTCCACATTGCTCTAAAACTGAACACAATTACTAGTTTCAATGTGACCTTTCGTGTGGTAGCATTGGTTTCCCTCTACAGATTGATCTTCCGAATTATGCAAATTAGGAGGTGGCCATTATACGGAATGCGGTCTCTGGGAGAATTAAACCCCAATAAAGTAAACAATTTTAAACGCGCATTTATCGTAGAATAGGCCAATAAGTACTAATTAGTATGCGCATATCAAAGTAATTGCGTACAAAAGCCTAAATATACGGGTGACCTGACTTCTGGTATGGCTCGCATTACTGCACTCGAAAACACACGATTTTGGGAGCCATTTTGCCTTTTTTTTTGCGAATAAAGCAATTTATAACTTCTTCTTATCCTCGAATCTATGTTAACCAACATCTAATCTGCGAATGGAAACAGTTTGGAGTGATTATGTCAAGATTTCGACATGGCAAATTTGAATTTTCTTACGCTGGTTGGAGTGATTTTTTTACAAGGCGTTACTGGTTTAGGGACCACCAAGCAGAGGAAAAATGGGTTTAGCTTGAATACGTATTCTTGACCTGGGAACCGCCTATTCATTATGGGACAGCATTTTTTTCACCATACTCCAACTACGCATGTTAGTGACGTAACTATGACGCGGTATGCACCACAATCCTAGAACATTCTTTCATATTGCTCGAAAATAGTATATAGTTCGTTATGAAACAAAATTGTTTGAAGGTTTCATTATCATTTTGATTAGAGAATGGCTCATCGATCAAAAGCAACAAAAGACACCATCGCCATTGTTAAACGAAAACAATAATTTGTGAAGCTAGAAATCACGGCAGCTGTGTCCAGAGGTTTTAATCTGGAAACTTAGTTGACGCATATCAACTTAAACATTAGCGTGGATAACTGCTGGTCATGCTGTGATGACGGCTCAAATAATGCGATAGGAACCAAAACAAGAACTCACCTCTGTATAGAAAGTGTATGCACATTTGTGATCGATCCCGTTACTACCTGTGCGATCGTAGTAAATATACCCTACAGTAACCACAGGCAGCCCAATATATTGGTTTGTGACAATATGACTGTGAGAAGATATATGTGGAGTTTTATAAATCCTTTCAAATTGTGTATAATGTATCAATAAACATACCTTTTCGCTTCCATGTTCTTTCCATGGTTTTTCTTCTCTTGAAACCATTTTGAGGTGTTTTTAGGAGTTTTTCATCTACCGTAAAGATTCGATTAAGCGCCCTCCTTCAAATAAGCGCCCCCTCTCGAATAAGCGCCCCCCTTCCACTGCGTTTTCTGAAATAAGCGCCCCCTCCCAAATAAGCGCCCCCCTCCCCCTCTATCGATAATAAGAAACACGTGTTATCGGTACAAAGTCAACTTCGACATTTTATTTATCACATTCGGGTACATTACAAGTCGGTCGTTTTTCTTAGTGTTTCTACTTTGGTTTCCAAGTGTGCGCAAAGTTCTTTCAATCGGTGGATCTCTCTTTCAAATCTTTCAAAAATGAAATAAGCGCCCTCTCTCGATCTTCAAAAATTAAATAAGCGCCCCGGGCGCTTAATCGAATCTTTACGGTACTTCGTTCACTACATAAGAATGAGAGAGGCTGGAATCTTCCGAAGCCTTCTGCCACAATCACCGAACAATATTCACCTCCCAAAATCTCACTTTTCGTCATCGAAATGCCACGAAGCTCTTATCGGAATTTCAGGATCCAGCGATCTCATTCTGGAAAAAATCGAATACTTGTGATTCATTTTGACCAACTTCAAGGTCCATACCACAGGCTACCCAAGCGTAAGGTTTTGATTAACCGTTTATTTTACAAGTCTTCACGGGGAATTTATAGATTTTTTTGAAATTGCAATAATTCTGTAAATATTGAAATAAAAGAAACAAGACTTTACCTGTGTGTTTGTCAGCTATCGGGCTGTGTCTGTGTGCAATTTCAGGGCATTTATTTGGGCGATGTTTTCTTCCCGGCAGAACAAGGCCAGTACTAAAGGAGGGTCTGAATGGGGTTAACTGACTACTGACAAACGGCCTTAAAAATAACTGACAACTGACAAATGACGATTTTTTTACTGACAACTGACAACCGAAAAATAAATGACAACTGACAAATTTGGTTTTTGTGGGTCAAACACTGTAAATTTGCTCTAGTAATGATTAACTAGGGCTAACTGACAACTGACAAATGGCCAAAATTTTAACTGACAACTGACATGTAGACCCCCCCCCCCCCCCCCCCCCCATTCAGACCCTCCTAAAGAGAGAGAAGGCAGGACACTAAAACGGCCGATCTAAAAAAACGAGTCGAACTCATAAAATATTTTCAACATGAAAATCAACGTCTGTGCCATTCAACTTACTGCAACTGCATCGGGGAGGATATACTGCTTGACTTAGTGCTATTAGTTCCGAGATATGCCTCTTTCTCGAGGAGCAAGCGGCCATAGAAAACCATTGAACTATCACGGACCGCTATTTTTTGCACCTCGATCAGACAAACTGGAAAACAAAATAACACAAGTTATGTCTATGGAAAGAGATTTATTATCATGTTTGATAAAATTATAATTTCAGTGAAAGCAGTCAACTTAACAAATAGAACAGCCGAGGTTTGTTGTGCTCTGTATGCTCTAACAAAAACACGACTGAAGCTGTAGAGCATACATGAGTATTGAATTTCTTTTCGACCATGGAAACTATAAACCGTTTCAAAATCCTTGCACTGGCCGCACATCTGCATCAGTGCATGTAGTCCAAATCAGTTGTTATTCTTTTGGGTTTTTACAGTTCGGTTTCTATTTACGGCTTCAGTTCATGACAAATCCCGGCATCGGTTCTCATGTTATTCTTTTAGTGGTTTCAACTCGGTCTCATGCCATGGCTCGCGCTTTCTATGGCTTTCAACAAATTCAGTGCACGGTCTTTTCAACTTTTAGTCACATCCAGTTTAATAAATTTACGGTATTCCAGGTCGATTTACGATCATCATTAGACTTCGTAAAATTTAAAGTAAACTTACTACGAATACACAATAAACACACAATAATAATTTCAACATCACCTGCTCATCATTGACAGATTCCGTTCAGCGACAGGAGAGGACGGCGGGATAACTCTACAATCAAAATCGCTCAAACGAGTTTAGGTGAGTCTGCATGCCTGTCCTCTCAGCGTGTATACGGCAATATCGAAAAGAAATACTGCAATCGCGGCGATGGCACTCACGATGCTGCAGTACAAACATTTCCCTTCCATTTCCGTGGATCATAGCAGACTACCGCTCCTCGCTTCGCAGAGAAAATGGTCGCCGCGGCCCGCGGGACATGGCAACCTCTGTGTTCACGTGGATCGTGCAATCTGATTGGTTGGCGGCGAAAAAGCTCGTCTTAGGAAAATATATAGTTATAAGGTAAGCTAACCGCCGTAGGATGCGAGTAGCAGCTGACGTTTCGAGCGCTAGCCCTTCGTCAGAGCAAAAAATGGAAAATAAACACTTGCGAAACTTGACTCGGGCAGCCAAAGGAAAAGTTTCTAAATAAAAAAAAAATTATACATGTATCATGAAAATACTTACTTACCCACTGCATTCCTCAACTGACTGTATGAAACACAACTAAGATGGAATTATACTAATGACATTGCCAAAATAAACCACGTAGCTGTGACCGAGTATTCGGGACTTCAGAAAACTCTGCAACTTTGATCAGTTTATTTCCTTCGTGTAGCTGACAAAAAGTATCATGTAACTCTGCATTGATTGCATGAAATCACGCTGAAAATACCGCGATGTGTACGGGTAGTTTGTAGCATTAATAATAATACGTGCAACAAGTTCTCGAATTGATTGGCTGAGCAGCTGTATTTATGCTAAACACCCGTGCAAATTCGATCGTGTAATACTAGTGCCGAATCATGTAATACCTGAGTGCCAAATCATGTAATACCTCAGATGTGAACAAAATATATCCAACCAGAACTCATGAATTGATTGACAGAGAGACGACGGTCTTTCCAAACTTTTGCAACAATGTAGAACAATAACAAAGAGATATTTCCACATATACAGCTGGGAGAAATTGAAAAACTGAAGCAAAATCCTTTGGACAACATCATGACAAAAAGCACAAATACGGGGATGAATATTATTAACAAGTAATCACATGGCTTTCTCGTGCAATAGGATTGCATGATGGCGTCAAATACTACAAGTACCAGAACTCTTTGCGCGGATTCTTTTGTTCCTTTAATTTGGACCATTGTCTTGGAATTTTCAAAGGAGTTGAGAAATTTGAATGAGAAAAAGAATTTGAAAAGATTCTGGTAGTTGTAGTAAAATGACGCCATGCATAATGACAATGTCCTATTCTTGATTAATTTGAACTCGTGAGATTTTCAAAGAGCTAAAATTGCAATTTTGATACGCCGGGCTTCAGTTGAAAAACTCACTCGTTCAAATTAATCCCGAATTGCACTCGAATCCATATAATGATTACCAACACCTATACCCACAGCAGCTAGACAAGCTTAGACAGAAGTTATTCTTAGTGCTTTATCATAATTTCCACACCGGCCATGAATTCTGAATGATTTTGAGTAAATTATGCTATAACTGTACATATAGCGTGCATTACTCAGCCAACTTCTAACCGAGTTTATTAAATAGGTCCTCCCGCGGCCATATAGTAGTAGGAACGAAAGCTAGGACAATCATGGTAGTCGGCACAACTGGAGCTGGGAAGAGTACACTCATTGATGGAATGGTCAATTACATATTTGACGACGCAAATTAGGAGGACGACTTCCGGTTCAAGCTTGTCAGATTGACAGATAAGGAAGAGACCGAGTGGGTGACGTCTTACACAACTAAACTGCGTTGAAGGAAGTAAAATTCCTTTATATACACTGAATATCATAGCTATAGACACGCCAGGATTTGGCCGAGGTAAGTGTTGATTGGGAGGTTCCTTTTTATCTCTCAACGTTAAAAATCCTCTGAAAAGGCTTTTATAATGTGATATTCAAAAATAGTGAAAACTGAAACATTGAACTTAGCCTGCGAAACAGGCCCTCAGTGTTATTTCAACGCAAACGAAGTGATAAAATGATTTGGCCGCGTGAAAATGGAAAAGGAGCGCTCGCCGATCCTCCATTCGCTCGGATCAGGTACACGCTCCGCTCGTATCAGAAAAGCGCCTGTTCTGCAGGCTACATTGAACTCTACAAATAATTATTCCATATTTTCAAGAAAGTTATTTTTTACCCAAAACGACGAAAATTTACCATTATATTCGATTTGCCACTTTCAGTGTCGATAGGTCAATCAGTGTAGTCAAATAGTAAAAAATATTCCCAAATGATCAAGTTAAAACAAAGTTTTAGGAGAGTTTACCGGTAAAATCCTGTCCGCCATTACTGGAAGCCGTTCTCATTATTCAGCGGAGGTGATGTCATACGCGTGAAATAATGTGCATAAAAAAGTAGCCAACCTCGCAACGATAAATATAACTTTCTTCTTGTGTACGTGAAGACGTTTTTAGTAGAAATATTCCTCCAAGGCGTTGTGTTGTGCATGCGACCGTTGAATAACCCTTTGTATAAAACTGAACAAAGGGAACGGCCTACAGTAATAGAGGACGTTTAGATTCAATATTCGGAGTTAAAAAAATAAGACTTCCTGTCGTCGTATCGAAAAACGATTCAACTGGTAATAATATAACAACTCTACATATATTCAATCTTGAGCAGCACGTGAATGTGCCAACACATAATAATAATCACATATACTTGACCTCATTATCACCAGGAAAGTTACGTTGAAGCCGTGACCAACAACTTACAGGTAACTACAGGTGCAGGATGCTGGAATTTCTGATCACTTTGTGCTGCATTGTAATTTGGATGTGACTAAGCAATTAGACTAAGTAACATTAACATGGATAACTTTCGCCAGGACATTCTGAGGTCTGAGTTTTATATATCGCCTGCACCTACCCTTGCAGAGCGGTGTGATCGATATGATTATATTTTGTCCACTCTATTGGAGGGCCACGCCCCACTCTGTAAAAAAGCCATAACTATTCGACCTAAGGCACCGTGGTTTATAGACTTTCTTAAAGTCCTTCTTAGCCCCCCGTACGAAGGACTTTTCCCACTTGCAGCGCGCCAAATTTACCGGTTGATTTTTCAGCCGGAGGCGTGGCTTAGACGTACAAAATTTGCCCAATCACAAAGCTTCAATTCTTCAGGCATTGTATGTTGACGTGTCGAGTCAGTCGACCGTAGATGTGGTATTTACAATTTGAGTGTACTCATAAAAGAGTTTGTCAAAGGCGCGGAAATATAAATATCACCACTCCGTCTCAGCCAATCAGCGTCTGATTCCGCAAATGCACCGTGCGATTCAGCTTTGGCTATGCGATTCTACTGACCTGTTATTGCTGATACAATCTGCCTATAAGCAATTTCATAGTTATGAGACAGCACTGATTCGTGTACAGAACGACATACTTCGTGAAATACATGACAACTCTAGTGTCCTATTGCCATTTGACATTTGGGATTAAGGGTGATGCATTGAGCTGGTTCAGGTCTTATCTGTCTGGTCGCACCCAGGCTGTGCATGTCAATAGAGCGGTTATCTCAGACAGTCCGGCATGACATAGTCTGTGGTGTTCCGCAAGGGTCGGTGCTGGGGCCTATATTATATCTGATATGCACGTCACCGATGGGAGATAATTTACGATCACATGACATGAGATTTCATCTACTAACTTCATCTTTTAACTATGAGGACCAGGTGACCTTGAGTAAGTCAAGTCAAGTTTGCTGTATGTACGGGAAGAGAACGAATAGGCCTGTTCCAATGATAATTTCTTGAAATTTATTTTGAAATTACAGTCGAAATACGTCAAGTGTTCCTCTATAGAGCCAGAAATGAAGTTCATTATTCGAAATTTGATTTCGTTCTTCGTTTCAAATTTCCATTTTTGAGATGAGACTTGCAAAATTCAAAATGTGCCTAAATTTCCTTCGCAGCTGTTCTTAGCGGCAAGCGTTGGCGTGACAACAAGAACGGCTGTGAAGGAGACTAAATTCAAATACGCTATGGAATTGGAATAAAATGTACATTAGCCTTTTGTACATAAATACAATCACAATTCGATTGGGGCTCAATTTGAATTTTGCACGTTTCGTTTTAACAATAGAAGTTTGGAACGAAGAATGAAATAAAATTTTGAATAATTAATGAACTTCATTTCTTGCTCTTTAGAGGAACACATGACTTGTTTTGACTGTAACAGGCCATAGCCTGGTCATTACCTCGTGGATTCGCGCAAGCGCAGAAACGAATTATTGGCATAGGTGAAATCGTGTCAGTCACTCAATTAGGTGTTAGCACGCCACAAAGCCTGGGAATGCGCTTGATGATAGTATAATCGATATATTCAATATTTCGTATCGATATTAAAGTTTCATCAGTCCATGTTAAAATTCATCGCCGGTTTCCTCTTCGTTACTGTCTGTATAGTTGACTTCTGTTTACATATATATATATATACCAAAGATCGCATCCACAATAATAATAATATTATTATTTTTACCAAGAACCCATGGTTATGGGCTCTTGTTATTACACAATTATATAGCGCCTGTTTTTCCTATAAGTCCCAAAGCGCTTTACGCCTAATTAAAACTACATCTGATTTAAAAGCTACAAAGTTCGAAATACAGTAATATTTAAAATTTATAAATTAATTAAGCTAAAAACTATCAATAAAAAAAATACAATAAATTGTCGATATCCCAAAAAATCAATAAAAAACGTTCTTAAAAAGATTAAGACTCTTCTTAAATAGCTCTATTGAAGGACTAGACTTAATTATGTGAAAATGTAATGAGTTCGTACAGAAAAAGCTCTATAGCCGTACGGATTTAAGATTAAAACAAGAGGCCCTGAGTGGCCTGAACTCGGGCCATCTAGTCCTAGGTATTGAATACATAGAGTTCTAGCATATTTTGTCATACATGGTTTGTGTTATAGGGGAGCCAGAGAATTGGTTCACTACTGATGCTCTTGTGATAATTTATATATAATGGGACTACAAATGCCAAATGCCCCAGGTATGCCGGGAAGGGAGGGGGGGGGGGGGGGTGTGGTGAGGGGTCAGGTTTGGAAATGATAGAGCCATAATACATACACAACACACATACATATATGCTGTACATTTTAGCCACAATTTCTTTCAATTATGATGTTTAATATAATTTTCTTTTCAATAATAGTTCCTTGAGGATCTTTAGAATTATAAATACTTGGTATATATAGGTATTGTTGATTGAAATGCAATGGTTAAAATTTGAGTAGTAATTCCACATACATGTAATGTTGCTATTCCTTGTGAATATTTAGGGAATGTGTCATTCTACATGTGAAATAAAGTCATCTATCTAGATTTGTTTGATTTTTGAGTAATCAATAATGAACAAGATGAGATGGCTAAAATTCAGGCTAAATTCTCAATAAAATAATTATTTTGGATTGGGGTCGTAAACTATAGCTAGACCAGTGTTCATTTTCTACATCTTGGAGGAGACTGAAACTTATAATGGCAGGTCACAAAGACACATGTGATTTCCACTCGTTTTTTTCTATCATTCGGGTCGCAGCAAGATTAATTTTCGTTCCCGAATAATTCTTAAAAGTACTTGTGCTCCTGACCGAGTGAAAGTGCCGGATGCTGACCTGGAACGGTCAGATCCAAGAACTCAGTGAGGAATCGGGCCATTTACTACTATATTTGATGGCATTACTAACAACAACTGACAACAATAACATTTATTTTCTCAAAAGTTGATGGAAATGTATAGTAACAAGGCATAATAAGAAATACAATTATGAGAAGGTGGGTCCTTAATATGCTAATGAGTGATTTCACCACTGTAATAATCTGTAACCGATTAGTAATTTAGTAGTATGTGACTTGTAATAGGACTCCGAGCGGAGAGAGAGCACGAGGAGACTATACGGTGTTGAGGGTTCATTTCAGACCCCGGTGCAACCAGTTAACATAATTTGGCGACCCCGCCAGGACTACACAAGTGGACAGCGATCGTGGAGGTATTTTCGTGGTTTAATTTAACGAAGAGAGTCGGAAACTTTGTATTGTTGTTGGTTGGGGGCGGGTACCATTTACTGTGGCTTTCTTATATACGCTATACGCTCTCCTTTACACTCTCACTTTATGCCATCCGCCTTTAGCTTAATTGACTTTGACAATAAAGATTAAATAAAAGGGGTCTTACTGCATTGTTGAACGCCAATTCAACACTGATGAGTTTAAAGGACGAACAGTTGGAAGTCGAAAGTTTATTATTCACTAGCGAACTAGATAGACTTATCTTAGTATGTGAACAATTTGAATTTGACATCGCAGTCGCAGACAAGAGTAAACTCGCTTTCATTAAAGAACTTAGGGGAAAGATAAATCACAAGGTCGGAGAAGAAGAGATTGAGTCTAAGCAAATTGATTTACTGCACGAAATCTCAGCGGCGCTGAAAGACGAGATGCCAGCATTAGAATTGAGTAACAAAGACAAGGAGGTCGCTGACCTTAAGAGTCAATACGACACGATGAAATTGCATTGAAATAGGAAGTTGAATTAAAGGAGATTGAAGAGGAACTAAAGATACTACAGGGGAGCGACACGAAAGAAACGACACAAGTTGTTGACGAAATCAAACCCAAAACAAAGGAGGTAACTCCGACTTATCTCCGAAGAGAGTTCAAAATAAACGGCCAAATTGGAGAGCCCGGTCAAACAGACAAATTACCATTCGTGTCATTGACCCATCAAATCGATTCTGGGTTGAAACGAAATTATAAAGAGAGCGAAATTGTAGACGCCACAATTCGTGCGATCTCCGCACACACTAGCCTTCGAAGTTACGTCGAAACAATTCCTGATTTAACACTCGCGAAATTACGCAAAATCTTACGAATCCACCATTATCGCGAAAAGACGGCATCGGAACTTTACCGCATGCTGACCAGTAGTATTGGGGGGTCACTGGAGGTGCAATCCCTGGCTCCTGATTGGCCTAGACGGGGGGCGCGGCCTAAAACGACGCCATTACGCACGTGGCGTCCCAAAATGACGTCACAGCACGTGGCGCCGTCGTTTGGAGGCCAAAGCCAGGCGTGGGATTGGCCGGAAGTTTAGAATGACGTCACAGGTGCCGCCAAATGTCACAGCGGGAGGGCCCCAAGGGAGGTTGGACCGGAAGTGGAGCCGCCGCCAGGGGCGAAGGGGGATTTGACGGCCCAAGCCAGGCCTGGGAGTGGTCGGGGCCGTGTCGGGCGTTCGTGAGGGGCTCGGCGGGGCGTCGATTTTTTAAAAAGACGTCGAAAGGCGAGGTGCTTTATTCATTCGCCTACGGTGTCAAGGTGAAGACATGGGGTATTCCAATTTCCATAGAAAAGTGATGCGGTGCATGAACCTGGAAGATGCCAAGCGTTACGTGATCAGCGATTACGAGGGGGCGTATTACGGGGAGTACGTACGCATCGTCTACAAGCTGTGTGCGGCCTTGGGGTATACCGTCCCCCATACAAACCTCATCCCTTACAAGATGGTGTTTATGTGAAAAAGAAATGTGTATAAATATAAGCCGTACCGGGGCGTGGGGAAGACAGTGAAGCAATGACAATGGAAGAACAAGCACTGAGATGGGCATCGGATATCCACTTTGACGATTGCCTGAAAAGTGACGAGTACTTCATGGATATGGATAAGTTGACCGCAAAGCTGGAGAAGGAAAGAAGCACAACCACAGAAAAGTACTATGATAGGCTATGTGAAATGGATTTCAAGGCTATGCAGGAAGGTTTGAACCACAAGCAATATCTGCAAAAGTACGAGAAACAAGCCTACGCTGGAATATATCTCAATAGGGTCCCCCGCCCACCCCCCTAGGGACATCCCGGAATCAGTCCCACGCGGAACCAAGAAGACCTAGATTTTGGGGACAAACCGGACCCCCGGGATTTTTTTACCCTGGGGTCGGAAGCATCCCCTATGTAATTCTAGGTGTCCTTTCAACCAAAAACAGAAAAAGAATTAAAAACTATATACCTATTTACAAGGTCAACCGTAGAGAATGAGAAAGAATAGCCGAAGCTAGAAAAAACAATAAAACTTTCAAGAGGAACAACGTGGGGTGTCTGTTGTCTCTTTCCTAGGGGGAAAAAGTATAAGGGAGGTGTCGCGCGCTAGGCTCGGGGAGAGTACAGAATGCCTTGCGGTGGAGGAGGAGGTCCGTCCCTCAAGTGCCATGGTATTTTGAAACGTGTCCGTTGTCTCTTGGCGTGTTGCGGAGGAAAAGTGATTATCCAGGGCTCTCATTTTGAGGATTATGGGGCGCAAGAAGGCGAAGAAAAAGAATCCTTCCGCGCTGCTCGAGGCGTTGTATTACGACCCCAGCAGCCCTGCTGCCTTTGGGGGTGCTGCCCGTCTGGTGAAAGCGGCTAGCGAAGTGGGGGTAACCCGCACCACCACTTTAGCATGGCTGAAAAAACAATTGACCTTTACGTTGCACCGCCCTTTTCGAAAAAAAATTCTGCGAGGGCGCGTGCGCGTGATGGCCCTGGACGAGCAGTGGCAGGCAGATCTGGTGGACATGCAAGCCACGAGTGCCTTCAACAAGGGATACAAACACATTTTGACCATCATCGATGTGTTGTCCAAGTACGCGTGGGCGGTCCCCCTGAAGAACAAGACGGGGGAGGAATTGGTGCGTGCCTTTACCCAAGTGTTCCGAGAACGGAAACCGTTGCGGTTGCAGACCGATGCCGGGACAGAATTTACCAACCGCAAGTTCCAGGCCTTTTTAAAAAAGAATGACGTGGCCTTTTTCATGACGTACAACGAGACCAAAGCCCAGATTGCCGAGCGGTTCAACCGGACGCTCAAGGGACGCATGTACAAATATTTCACGGCCACCGGGAAGAAAGAGTATTTGAAAGTCCTCCCTCAATTGGTGCTCGGGTACAACCGAGCCGTTCACAGTAGCATTCGACGCGCCCCCATCACCGTCACGCCCTTCAACGACCACGAGGTGAGGGCCATCTTGTACCGGGAAAAGCAGCCGACGCCGAGGAAACCGAAGAAACCGCTGTACCGTTCCGGCGACACGGTACGGATTAGCAAGACCAAAGGTCATTTTGAAAAAAGCTATCTGGCCAACTGGTCGGAGGAAGTGTTCACGGTGATAAAACGGTTGGACTACCGCACCCCTCCCGTCTACCGGTTGGAGGACCTGAGCGGGGAGGCGTTGCGGGGAACGTTTTACGAAAGCGAGATGACGCCGGTGGCCGTGGAAAAAGAAAGTCTCTTTATCATCGAAAAGGTGTTGCAGCGCCGCCCCGGCAAGAAGAAGAACCAGGAAGAAGTCTTGGTGAAATGGGAAGGGTACCCCGCTAAATTTAACAGCTGGGTCCCGGTCACTCAGCTCCAGACCCAAACGTACGGGTGAAAAAAAGAAATAAAAGAGTTTGTTGTCCCGCTTGCCTGATTCATTTGTGTTTGAGTGGGGAGAAAGAGAGAGAGAGAGAGGATGCAGGAGGGTGAGGAATTTTACATTACCGTCACCAACGGGACGAGTACTAACGTCTACACCAATGTCCCGTCCCGGTTCCGTATCCATCTCCCGCAAATGTATGAGCTGTCTCCGGCCTGGGAAATGGCAGTCACGCAATTGATCTTCCCCAGGCCCCAGAAGAAGAAGACGCTTTACATGTACTGTGATTTAGTGGAACCCAGTATTGTGGGGGATACGAAAGCCCCCTTGTTGAGAGTCCTTTTTTCAGGGACCAGCGACGAAAACGGCACGGTCCAAGAACGCAACTTTTCTCCCCTGTTCTACAGGCAACTGGCCAAGACGGTGTTTGAGGATTTCGAAATCCTTATAACCGACGAGCACGGGAAACTGGTTTCATTTCCACAAACCTCTAAGGTGGAAGCGACCCTCCATTTCCGGAAAGCATGGACCCCGACCGCATCTGGATGACCTTGCCTAGCGTGGCCAGCCGGACTGCCTTTCCCAATAACATGGGCTCCCATTTTCGCATCCGTCTGCCGGAGATGATGGTCTTGGACCGACGGTGGGAAATGGCCCTCTGCCACCTGCAATTTCCACGCGCCTGGGATGAATTGTTCCCTAAAGAACAAGACCGCCAATTTATACTGATCCAAGAAAAACTTCGCCAAGAAGAAGAGACCTCGACCACCCTCACCTTTGCTTCCCAGCATTTCGAAACGGTCACAGATCTGGTTCATGCTATGCGCTGGGCTTTGGTGCAAGGGGGATTCCAAGCGATCCTCAAAACATTTGCCGTCCGGGTGAAATCTCCCGATAAACAATTGGCCAAGACCGCCCTGGAATTGAAACAAACCGTGACGGACGGTTACATTTTAGCCCTCCCCCCTCCACTGGCCTACATGATCGGTTTGGAGAACGATCCCAAAAAATCCACCTCACATCCCGCGGGCCTACTGAAAAAACCAGGCCCCAACACCCCGTTGATGTCCAGTATCTTAGGGGTCCATACCGGGGTGTTGATCGCAGACAAAGCCATCGTGATCCCCGAGTCGATTTCGGAGAAAGACCGGACCGTATACTACCTGAGCCCCTCGTCCACGGGAACAGGCGCCACCTTGTTTCCCGGGCATTACAAGATCCATTCGACCGTTGTGTTGGCCCCAGGGAACTATGGGAATGCCAAAGCTATCGAAGTGGCCATTTCCCCGAACGACATCCCACCCGTGTCCTGGTTGTGGGACACCAAAGATGTCGATGGAAGAGTATACCTGTCCCTTAAAATCAACGATAAGGGGAGCTATTTTGCTGTGAGTCCTTGGCTGGCCAAGCTGTTGGGATTTGGCGACGGTTACACGCCCCAAATATTTTCGCAGAACGAGAAGGAAAAGAAAACACCTCTGATAGGCTACCAACCCGAGTGTTGGTCCACCTATTACTCTGGCCTGAAATTCTCGACGACCAAAGCCTACCTGCTCAACCGCGATTTTAAACATCAACCCGTACGCAGTTTGTACGTGTACTGCGATCTGATTGAGTCGCATATCGTGGGGGATGTGAAAGCGCCCTTGCCGAGGGTCGTGTCGGCCCAGGTCCCGTACAACAAGGTGGTGGAACGAGACTTTCCGGTCATGCGCTACTTCCCGCTCGCCAAAACGGTGTTTGACACGCTGGAAATCCTTATAACCGACGAGTCCGGCCACCGCATCTCATTCACCTCAGCAGCGACCGTGGTGGCGACATTGGAATTTGTGAAGCGCACTCTGAAAAGGAAAGGATGAATTATGGACCGTCTACGGGGACTATGGCACCGGTGCCATCTATGGGGGACGTGGTTGGCGGAGGGTCTTCGATACCTGTGTTCCATGCGCTCCCCGCCCACGCCTCCAGCCCTCAACGCACACCCACCTCCATTCCTGTCTTCCAGGGGGGCCGCGGAGAGCAAGGCGGCGGGGGACTCATCCCTATCCGTTGGAATGAACTCGGCGGTTACGGACCGGTCACCAATCAAAAGGATGGACTCTTACCCTTGGCGCTAGCCCCCTTAGCCGTCATGGCGGGCAAAGCGCTGGCCGGGACCGTCGCGGGAGCGGTGGCTAAAAAAGGAGGACAAAAGATACTCGCTCAACTGAAATCGAAATTTGGCAAGAAGATGGTGAAGCAAATCGTAAAGGACACGAAACAAGGGGCGGCCCGTGTGCTCGGCAAGAAAACCAGTAAAACGTTGATCCAAGGCCTAGAAAAGATAGCTGGGGTGGCATCGAAAAAGAAAAAGACGAAGAAACCGAGGGCGGCGAGGGCCAACAAGAATAAAAGAAAGACAAAACAGGCTCTCCCTCTCATTCCTTCGAAGGCTGTCAAGCGTGCACGTGTTGCGAGAGATATCTTTGACGTTGATTATTGATGGCTACGGTCGCAGGCATGGGCAAACCGCCCCTGCCCAACATGTTGGGCGGCTACAACACCCATTTGGATTTTTTCAACAAGGAATTGGCTCAAGCGGTTGAAGAACGAGGTTATTGGTCGGAGCACGCGCCCAAATCGGCCCTCTTACCCGGGTCGCCCGTGGAATTTTACCTCCCGGCCAGTCCCTATTACACCGTGCTGCCTAGAAGTTATTTCAAGGTAACGGCCGACGTCGTGAAAGCCAACGGAGAGGCTTTGACGGCCGATTTGGCCTTGGGGATCGTCAACAATTGGTTTCATTCCCTCTGGTCGCAAATCGATATGGCCTTGAACGGGGAATGGATGACCATGAGCACTAAAACTTACCCCTACAAAGCCTACCTCAGTACCCTGCTCAACTATACTCCAGACGCCAAGAAATCTTACCTGACCTCGGGACTGTACTACAAAGACGTGGCCGGGGCCATGGATGCGTTCACAATCGATGGGGACAACATAGGGCTGAATACGCGGGCGGCTTACGTGAAGGAAAGTACCGTGGTGGAAATGACGGGGATGTTTTACATTGACGCCGCCTTCACCAACAAACTGCTCCTCAACGGAGTGCCCCTAGAATTCCGACTCACCCCCGCCAGCAACGCCTTTGCCCTCATGGGAAACAGTGCAGCGGCAGAAGTGGCCGCCGCTAAAATCAGGCTGAAGCGGGTCACTTTCTTCCGCCGCGTCAGTGTCTGCAACAAGGACTTCATGAAGAGCGTCGAAATGAAACTCGTGTCCCAGCCCGTCCTCTACCCTTACAACAGTGAGGAAGAACGGATGTTCACCATTTCCCTGGGGGACACCACCTTTGAGAAAACGGATTTCCTGGGCGGTCGCATTCCCCGACGCATGCGACTTGCCTTGATGGGGAGTGCGAACAGTTTGGGAGCGCTGAAAAAGAACCCGTACAATTTCCAAAGGTTTGGTATGACCCGCGCGACGGTCACGATCGACGGCACGCCCACCCCCTTCTCCCGCCTCGAATTTGCGGACGGGCAAACCCTGGACGGGTACAATACCTTGTTCCTGTCCCAAGGGCCCATGAGCGCCAACCACGGGATTGACGTTACCCGGACCGATTGGGACAAGGGCTACGCCATCCTTTCTTTTGACTTCACTCCAGACGGTAGTGGCAACGCCTCCCACATGAACCTACAACAGTACGGGACGGTGGGCATCCGACTTCAGTTTGCCGCAGGGGTCACCGAGACCTTATCCGTGTACGTGAACTGCGAGTTTGACGCCGCCTACGAAATCAACAGCAGCCGAGAAGTGAAAAAGTTGTAAGCCGATGACCACCTACACATCGCAATTGGCGGTCTTGGCCCGTCACGATTGGTGGCTCCGCGCCTCGTTTCGGGGCGTGTTTCCCATGGACCGACGGCCCCGCCGCGTGACCTACCCCGCCTCGTTCATTCTCAATACCGACAACGCCGACGGACCAGGCACCCATTGGTTGGCCTTTTATTTTCCGCGCCAAGGCCTGAATGAATTCTTTGACAGTTATGGCTTTCCCGCCTCTTATTACGGGTTGCAAGAGTACGTACGGCAGGGGAACGCCCAGCATAAGGAAAACAATGTGATGTTGCAAGGGAACAAGTCCAGCGTGTGCGGTAGTTATTGCCTGTACTACCTCCTGCGCCGAGCCCACGGTCGGTCTCTGGCGGAGGTCCTGCAGAACCTCCAGCAGTGGAAGACCAAGTCCACCAGGCACCGGGCCCTACAAGCCTGGCAACGCCAGTACCAGCGCCGGAGTGTGGCGCGGTGGCAGCAGCAGCAGCAAGACCTTCACGATCAATGTGTTATCAGTTTGAGACAAAGTGAAAAAATAAAATAAAACAAGTTCCCCACCTCTATGTCTTGTTATTCTTGGGAAGGGTATGAGGCACGATGGATGTCCGTTTCCAAACGCCCTGCAATATCTTGATCACGGGTCAAAGTCAATCGGGGAAAACGGTGTTCACCGAAAGACTTCTGCACCACGCGAAATCCCATTTTACCCAGCAGCCCCTCACGATCGTGTACTGCTATGGCAGCGCTTGGCAACCCCGGTTCACTGCCCTGCAGAAACAATTGGGGGTGAAATTTGTGGAGGGGCTTCCTGACGACCCGTACGCCCCCTTTCGCGGCAAGCCGGGTCTCTTGATCCTGGACGATTTGATGAAAGAAGGCTCCAAGGACGAGCGGGTGGTGGACCTGTTCACCAAAGGCTCGCACCACCGCAACATTACGGTGCTGTACCTGACCCAGAACATTTTCCCCCCAGGCAAGTACGCGCGCACCATTTCCATCAACGCGCACTACCTGGTGGCTTTTAAAAACGCTCGGGATTCGTTGCAAGTCCGGAAATTGGCCGAGCAAGCCTTTCCGGGGCAAGTACCGGCGGTGATGCGGGCCTACCAGGACGCGACCCAACGCCCCTTTGGCTACCTCCTCTTCGACCTCCACCCCCGGACCCCGCCCCAAATCCGGTTGCGCACCAACATTTTCTCCGAGGAGGGAAAACAACATCACGCCTACGTGTTGGAGGAGGATCAAAAGGGGGCAGGACTTTGGGCGGCACTGAAAATGACGTGGCCAGCAGTGAAAAAGTCATTGTTAACACCCAAGGCAAGCCGTAAGGTGGACGCCCTGGGCAGCATCACCAACGCGCTGTACCGACAACGAAGAAAAACCGGTTTTTTAACCAGGGCTGCCAAAACGCTACAACAACTAGGAGGCTCCAAGAAGACGGCTAAAAGAGTGAAAAAAACAAAGGGCAGCACCCCATCCCAATCACTTCGTGGGGCCGTGTGGAAGAAACCCAACAACAAAACAACCTTCCATCCCCCTTTTTCAGGGCAACGCGGGGGTGCTTTACAGCGCTCCCGGAAGTCTCTGAACAGCCGTGTCGAAGAGGTCCTGAACAAAGCGGATTGGGTTAACTTTATAGTCTAGGCCCCCCAGGGAAACCGTTCAGTTGTGGTGATGGCCTCCCCCTTGCTTCAACGCAGCGCCACGTTCCTCCGTCAATTTGCCAAAGCGGATCTCGGGCAGAAAAAGAAACTCATCCGGGCCGCGAGCCAACATCAAATCAACGCCGTCAGCGAAGTGGTGCACAACGCCTTGCTCGGGACTTTTCCGATAGGCGCCCGTGCGAAGAAAATGTTTGCCCCCATCAAAAAATAGCCAACAAAGCCCTGTCGCCGGCCGTGAGGAAAAGGATTCTGCTCTCCTCCTCGACAGCGTTGCAGAAAGCCAAGCTTAAAAAGGCCGTGGGCCAGCGAGGAGGGTTCATTTTCACGACCGCTGCCCTCATTGCCGCCGCCGTTCTTGCTGGCAAAGCCGTGGCCGCTGGCGCCATCAGTGGAGGCGTAGGCTACGGAGTCAAGAAAGCTCTGGAGCAAGCCGGAGGGTATTTTGACACAGCCAACCCCTCGCCAATAGACCCTTCCCCGGAAGAGTACGCTCAATACCTGAGTCAACCTTATATCTGGTCCTGAATGGTCCAACCAATCCGCAACTGGCCGGTACCCACGGGTACGGATCCGGCCCGGTGGCAATTGTTTTTAGCTCGCCTGCGAAAAAGGCAGCGCCAAACCCTACCGGGAAAAAAAGTCAGCAGGACCGTGCGGGCAGCGAAGAAAATCCGAAGAAAGTATAAGACGCGACCGCCTAAGAAGAAATCCCAGACAGGGAAAAGGAAGCGGTCCCCACACCACCCTCCAGCAGCCCCAGTAGGAATTTCCGTGACGCGATGGACCGTGAAGCGACACAAACGAAAAAAGCGATGAAAGAGGCCGAGGGGAAGAACCCTATGCGCATGGTCTTGGTGCCGGAAGAGTCTATGCGGTGGTTGGAACAACAGCTTCGTGTGGACACGACCAAAGGGGTTAAAGTGCTCAGCCAGTACCAAAAGGCCATGGCGCAGGTCCTAGAAAACCCAGAGAAACCGGCCAGCGCTGACCAGTTTCAAGATTTACTCCAGAAATACGTCCGGCGTCGTGAAACCATTGAGCCTAGTCCCTTCATGGCCGTGGCAGCCAAAGTGTTAACCCAGAGCCAAAGGGGCGCTTTGCGAAAAGTTCCCCCCTCCAGCAAACCTTTAGCGTCGGTGCTGGTCAATCTGTTGAAGTTGAAAGGGGGACAGAAAATTTCCTGGAATGCGCAAGGGGAAGTGAAACTCTACGGGCAAACTCTACCGGGGAGTCAAATTTCCGATCTGATTAAAGAGGCGGTGCATCCTTCTTCCACCCGCACGTCGCCCGGCTACCGTGATTTCATGCAATTTCTAGCGGAAGAAAAAATTCCTAAAGATCTCATCCGCCACCCCCGGGATCTCATCTCCAAGAAGAAAGAGTACACGCCCCGGCCTAAACGAACCGCAGCAACTCCAGAAGAACTCCCGCCCCAGCCCTACAAAGATCTCCCGCCGCCCCGCCGAGAGGAAACACCGTTCTCCAGGACCCCCTACAAAGCCTTTTCCCGTGGGGGTCCCCGTGGGGGTCCCCGTGGGGGTAGCCGCCGCCTCTCTTTTGGCACAGGCTCCGCCCAAAAACCGTCTTTAAATTGGCGTCCTTTTTAAATCCCCCTTCATTAACGCCATGGCACGAACCCTAATGAGACCCGCGGGGATGGGACAAGCCCCCTGGCAACGCCGTGTCGCCACCGCGAACGCAGGGAAGACGATGCCCAAGAAGAGAATGCCCCGCCATACCGTAGTAGGTAAAAAACCCAGCAGGACCGCCCGGGCGGTAACGCAAATACAGAAAAAGTATAAGGCGCAAAAGAAAAAGAAAGCCCAGACAGGGGGGGACGCAAACCGTGCGCAAGATCACGAGCCGAAAATCGAAAGACGGCCGTACCGAAACAACGATCCGAACGACGACCACGTCGGGCAAGCGCCAAGGCAAGAGTATCAGCCGGTGGACCGTCAAACACCTGAAGAAAAAGACTTAAAGAAAAAAAGACTTTGACAATTCTCACTCATTACGCGTTACTCTTCAAGCGGTGAACATCATGGGTCTAGATATTACTTTCTATGGAGCTGAGGGCGGCGGCGATGTCATTGTGGGCGAGTGCCACATGTGCTATTCTACATTTGGAAACTGGATGGAAGAATACCTGAGCGAAGGCGAAAGGAAGCAGTATGTGGTGAGCGACTGCGAAGGAACCTATTATGGACACTATGTGATGTTGGTCTATCATATTTGTATTTGGGAAGGATTCCTGCGCAAGCATTCAAAACTCCAACCTTACAAGATGGAGTTCCTCTAAAATAAAGACTGAGACTTTGGTATCACAGCTCAAAGGAACTGAACCATTTATTGCAATAAAAATATTTCCTCTAGAGTCTCTTTGTTTTCTTTCAGTAGCCGTAAGGGTAGCTCTGGTAGCCGTGGAGAACCCTCTTGTCGTAGGTCACCTTGAAGGTCTTGGTCTCTGGGAGGGTGTGCAACGTCCGGTCTTGGGTGTTGCGGTGGATGGCGTGCGGCGTCACCACCGTCCGTGTGGTCTCCCCTTGACCTTGCACCATGGCTACCATGGTCTCGAGGTTGATGATCGCCCTATTTCTCACGTTGAGGCGTATTCCTTTCACCTTGCAGACGGTACGGCCTTGACTCGTTTCGTACCCGTAGCTCTTGGGCCCGGTACAGGCAAAACGGACAATCTGTTCGCCTTCTTTCAGCTCGTTGGTCATGTCGCCTAGAAATCGACCGACCGGGGGCGCCACTTGGCCTACTTTCTGTGTGAAGTAGATGCTGTCCGTATCGTGGTAGACGATGCGGTCCTTCAAGAGGTGGAGGTACGAATAGAGTTTCAGGCGTGCGTGGGCTGTGGTGTAGGCGGCAAACACGACGTTGGTGTGGGGGTTGGAGTCCACGTAATGGGGGGTGGTGTTGTAGTGGACCTGTACCATGTCTTCGTGCACAAACAAAATGTCCTGCACTTCAAACTCGTCACTCATCATGAGCTCAAAGTAGCGGTCCAACTCGGTGACGTACTCCGACTTCCGAGGGTTCTGCTTCTGGCCGAACTTGCCCCACAACGTGTTGAGCATCCATTTCGCCAGGGCCCTCATCCCCGCGTTGAACGCAATCTTGTCCCACTCCAGTAAAATCCCCGTGGCTACCCGGTAATTCTCTATAAAAGAGGCTTTCTCGGCGTCGGTGTGACACCCGGGCGGCCACCCGCTCGCTTCCTGATTCATCTTGAGGAAAGTGTTCACGTAGTCCGTGAACAAACCCCGGGTCCCGGTGGCGGGATCGTACTGTTCCGACTCGGGATAATGCCATACCCGGTACATTTCCAGGACCCGGTAGCCTTGGTGCAGGGCTTCGTGAAGTTCGTGGCTCACCCAAGTGCCTGTCAAAGCCCGGGCCTCGTCGTCGTGTGCGCAGGGGGACTGGTTCTTTTCGTCGGCGCAGGTCCGGCAGAGGGTAAACAACAGTTTCTCACCCACGTGCGTTGGGAGGACCGGGAAAAACAGGTGGCGTGGCGGTAGAATCTTCAGATGAATTAACCCCTCGTACGGGAGGGTAGGGTCTAGATTGTCGGTGAGGATTTCTGGATGACCCAGCGGGAATCGTTGTGTTTTTTGCACCCAGGGGTACAGGGAGCACACATCCAACGCCTCCATCCATTCTCTCCCCCATTCTCCCTCGCTCGCTTCACAGTAAGTCTTGATCCCATTGGTTCGCCCTCCAAAGAACGCTTTCTTGGGGTCGAGGGGAAGCTGGGCTTGAGGGATGGGCGCTAGGGCGACGATGGTCGGATCCAAGGCCATGGCCACACGAATTTCACACTCCCTGATCGGGACCACGCGGTACCCTTGCTGACTCAGGTACAACATTTTGTCCCGGGTCCGGTCGGCCAACGTTTTCATGGTACAATGGAGTAGGGGATGCACTTTGTCTTGGTTGTTGTTGCAACGATCGCAGCCGTGCCAGAAGCAGCCATTTATTTCGTAGGCCGTGTGGGTGGCGGCGTGGTACCCGTCCAGTTTGTAGGGGCCCACGTGCTTCTCTCCCAAATTGCCCGCGTGCTGGATCTGAATTCCGTCCCGCCGCTCCACGTGGGCCAACCATTGGAACGCCAACGCCGACTGCACGTCATTGGGGCGGTAGCCAAGCCGTGGCAAGACCGCAATGGTGTTTGGTCTGAGGAATTTCTTGCGGAATACTAGGTTGCACATGGAGGCGAGTGTCACGGTCCTGGTAAACGGATCTATCCCCGCCGCTTTCATCATTATTGTCCGGAATGCCAAACAGGCCCGTTGTAAGATGGCCACATCCCGGTGGCAATAGAGGGCCAACTCTTTCTGGAAATCGAACACCGTACCCTTATCCCGTTCGGTCGCATGCCAGGCCACCAGTTCTTCTTTGCCTTGCGGGCTCAGCGAATCCGGTTCGTAATAATGTAGGGCGGGGAGCGGGCCCACGTACTGCTGATGTTCTGGTTTGTTAAAAAAGATGGGAAAATCCAGCTTGTTGAGGTTTTCGGTTTGGAACCCAAACGTAACGGGAAATTGTTTGAGGGCCAGCGGGATGAAGAGCAACGAGTCTTTGATAACCAACTTGTAGTCGGGGATGGTCACCACCATAGCCTTGCCGCCGCGAAAGATCACTTCAGGTTTTATGGCATTCTTGAAGAGGTATTCCAGGATGGGGTACGAGTCGTACCCCATGGCGTTGTGGGCCAGGCACACGTAGTTTTTGTGATCCCCCGAGAAGAGCCAGTCGCAGAATTGGGTGAGGGCCGTGAGGCCTCGGAACTCTATTTTCCGTGGACCGCATCGAGGGCAGGTGGGTAAGTCTGACGTCACACAGAGATCACACACTTTCGAGACCCCCGCAAAGTTGACCACGTGCTGCGCTTCCAGGGGCATGGCTTCAAAATCAAAGAACAGGTACCGGAACTTGTCTCCCTCGTCTTCCGCGGCGGCCCTCTCCGTCTCTTCTTCTTCCGCCAGGAGGGCCGCGTATGCATCTTCATCTTCATCATCATCTTCTGCCCCACCACCTCCTCCTTCTGGGGCTAGGCGCGAGAGTTTCTGGTCCGCCACTTGCATGGTACACAAGTGGTCCGGGGGGACAATAGCTTTGCAACTCCGGCAACGGTATTCTCCGCACACGTGGACTCCGACCAGGCCCCGCACCAGATGGTCCACCATCACCCCACATTGGGCACAACGCGTGTACCGTTCGCACTGGTTCCATGTTCTGGTGGTGAGGCTCCCATGCCCCGTCCGGTGGGGGAGGTGACGGAGGTGGTTCTCGAAACAGGCCCCACTCTTGAACCAACAACGGCACTGGTCACATTTTCTCCAAGAAATTTTCTCCCCAGGGGCGAGGGGAGAACAGTTCTTGACCCCACAACAGCCACAGGTCGTGTCACAAGTGTGTTGTCTAGGGTCGTTGTAGGTCTTCTGGCAGAGGGGGCAGAAGTATTTGGCATTCAGGAGACCCCTCATGTTGTTGATGACGTCATAGTGGCTGTTCTCAGTTTGGTAGAGGTACACGCGGTAGCGGGCCTCAGGGAGGTGACCCGAGTAGATAATACTATTCATGTGCTCTCGGGAGACCAGATTCACTTCTATCCCTTGGTCTGCCAAATAGGTTTGGAATCGTTTGAGCTCCGGGATCCCACAGCGTCGAAGAGGGACGCCTGCTTGGCGGTGGAGCTCCAAGGCTAGAGTCCGTTGTCGGGGTTTCCCTCGCCTTATTTCGAGGTAAAGAGGATGGTTCTGTACCTTGGCCAGGGCAGTGACCAATCCTCTGGCCATGCATAATTCATCATCATTGCATATCCTCACAATGCTTCGTTTTAGTTTTCTGAATTTTTCCAAGTCGGTCGTACAGCAACGGGGTGGACGTGCTCCTCCCGCTCTGGGTATTTTCACGTGAAACACATGGATGTGGAAACGGCCCCGCAGTAGGAATTCTTCATTCGATTGGGTGATCTCCCCAATTCTAGCCATAACCAGGGCGGGAGTGAGGGTGGACCTCATCAGGTAGGGAAAAGACAACGGGTACTCCAGATGGGGAGCGTCTAGGGTCAGGCGTACTCGGTCTTGCGGTTCGGCCTCCCCTAGGGTGGTCTCCAGGACCCTCTCTAGTGAGAGAATGAAATTTAAAAAAATTAAAATAATAAATAAAAAAGCGTAGTCCGGCTAGAGAAGATCAAGAAGAAAAAGAAAAAAGAAAAAAGAAAAAAGAAAAGAAAAAATTGGATTTCCTCACGGGGACTCGAACCCGTGCGCTTGGCACTTGAACCCCTGCTTCTTGCCACAGGAGATTTAACGCTACGCGCCACCTCGCCGCGCGCTGTGACGTCATGCCAAAATAGTGTAGTCAATCCTTACCTCGGGCAGAGTCGCGCGGGCTCGCATCCTTATGTTTAGTTCGTAGTCCTTGCAGGTCGTCTTGAACTTTTTACACGCTCTGGATCGGGTTTGTAGGAGTTCAAAGACCTCCTCCTCTTCTTCCTCCTTATCCTCTTCCTCCTCCACGGTAGCGGCGGCGCTGGTTTTTTTCCTTTTTCCTCCTCCCTGTTGTTCGCTCACTCGTTTGCCGTCGGGAAACAAGTTGTGGATACATTTCTCCGGCTCAAAATCGTCCTCGTTGTCCTCCTCCTCGTGGTCCTCCTCGTTGTCCTCCTCGTGATTCTCCTCGTGGTCTTTCCTCTTGGGGGGCTTGGGACCTAATTTTCCGCACGAAAGGTTGAGGGACCGTTTTGTCCAATAGTTTGAAACAAATAAACTTTTCGGGTCTTGGTCCGTCACTTCCGGAAGCACGGCGGGGAGGTTCAGCGCCTCGACGGCTTTTTCTATTTGCTCCTCGGTGGTAGCGGTCTCTAGAGCCTCCATCTCGGGAAATGTAAACGGTTCTTGCGAGGAGGAGGAGGCCACCCCCGGGGGGAAATCCCCATCTTCCAGGAAGGCAAACAAATCCTCGGCGTTGTACCACGGATTAATTTCTTCTAACGTGAGCTCGTCCTCTGGGTCTCCCCCTGGGTCTCCCCCTGGGTCTCCCATCGGTTCTCCCACTGATTCTCCCACTGGTTCTCCCACTGGTTCTCCCACTGGGTCTCCCACAGGTTCTCCCCCCGGGGAGGGATGAGTCGGCGCCTGACGGGTTATGGCATAGGGATTGTCCTCTTTTTCATCTTCGAGGGTGAGGGTAACTGGGTTGCCTTCTTCATCTAGATAACTCCAAGAATCCATCGTGCTCACACTAACCCAAATCAAAATTCATCGCTCGCTTTTATGGATTTTTACTCTGCTCTCTGATTGGTGCCTTTTTCTCGGCCGGTGATTGGTTCCTTTAGAAGGAACACGGCTTGTGAGTGGTGGAATTCGATCCGCTTTTGGTTCGACTGGAACCCCTGGGGTCTAAGAAGCCTCTGAAAAACATCTCCCCTTACCTCTTGTTCTTCAAAAATTGTCTCACCCCCACCCCCGGGAGCCCTTCTTCCTTCCTTCGTTGAACCGTAATCATTTTGCATTTTATAAACGTCTTTTCTGAGCTCCTTTGATCCTCTAAGCTAGAACCCCTCAACAAACGCGCCCAGTGAGGTAAACAAAAACTAGTCCAACCGGTTTATCCCAGTTTAGGAGCCTCTCGTGAATGAGATTTTGTGAGGCAAAGACGCGCGGCTCCTGATTGGCTGGTTAACGTACGGCGTCCTACCACAGAACTAGTCTAACCGGTTTATCCCAGTTTAGATTCTCGTGAATGAAAGTGGCGTTATACAAAGGCGCGCGCTCCGCGATTCCTGATTCAGCGTGTACGAGGTTTTGGCAGTAAAAGGAACCCTTTCCCGGTTCGCCGAAGACGAAAAAAATAGCGGAAAAATTAGAAAGCCTGGAGGGCTAATTCCAGCAAAAATTTTAGACCCTTTCAGGACTGTTTTGGGGGTGAATTTTGAGAGTCAAAAACCAAAAATCCACTGAAAACGAATTCGAGTCAATTTCGGATTGAATGACCCCGCCAATCATAGCGCTCGCTTCGCTTAGCGAACCAATCGTAGGCCGAGCTTAATGCTCCAATCACAGCACATCCTTTGCCTGCATAAATACATGCCCCAAAACTAACTTTGGCACAGTTGAACCAGCCACTCAACCGGTAAGTTTGCACAAAATTTTCTCTTGGAATTCAACCTGAGGCCTTGTATTTTCTCTTGGAATTCAACCTGAGTCCTTACTAATCTTTTCTTTTTTGTTTTTTCCTTTTTATTTCCTCAGTCAAACAACAAGACAAACACCCCGAACAAGAACAAGGTGAGTTTTACACAAAATTCTCTCTGGAAATTCAACCTAGGGATTTACTAATCTTTTCTTCTTTTGTTTTTTCCTTTTTATTTCTACAGACAAAACAACAACGACGCTATGGCTGTCCAACGGCCTATTCGAGAGATTGAGGTACTATCCTGATGACTTTCTTTTTGCCTAGGAATACCGCCGCTAATCTTTCTTTTGTTTTTTCTAGAATATCCGAGGCGTACTAATACCAAACCTGGCTCAAGTAAGTTGTTGTTGTTGATGTTCTCCCACCTCCCTAAAACAGTGTTAACGTTCGGTTACTGCTTCACAGAGCCGTTCATTTTATTGGCAAAATTTCCCCATTCAGTAAAAGTTTTGATTAATTTTTATAGGCTTTTCTCGAGGGCCCCACCGGTGGGGGATCTCCGCTCTTGTCAGAGCGCCTCTAGCGAACTAATTTCTCTAAAACATTATTCGTTTTTTTTCTTAATTTTCTTTTTAAAAAGTTTTCTTTTCCGAACAGACTTTTCTACCGGTCGCAACGGACTTGACTGCCTACCACTATCTGCACCATGCCCTTTTTTTGAGGCAGTTTGGCTTGCCATTGGAGATCATATCCCGCATTGGGGCATACGTATGCGGGCAGCAGCGGGCTGACAAGAGGAAGATCAAACACAGAAAATTATTTTTCCCCACACTTTTGATGGTTACCTGTTTGAGTGTTTGGGAATTTCATTCCGTCTATTGCTGGGACGCTAGTTACCAGGAGCTCCCCCATAATAAGCGATTTTGGGGGATGGACCCTGTCACGGCTGCTGTGTTTATTGAGCCGTTAACGGAATTTTCCTTCCGCTGGTGCCCGAAGTGCCATTCAAACACAACCGTTTGCCAGCGCCACTGCAACGTGGGTATTATTTATAGACGCTGCCCTCACCACCCCATTTATTCTCAAGTGGATCACGAGGGGTGGGGAAGATTTCAGTGGCGTACACTTTTCTTTCACGTCGAGTGCTAAATGCCAATTATGATTTTTCTAGTGTGTAAACTGTGGCCATCATCCAGAGCAACAGCAGCAATTACCGCCTATGCCTTGCTGCGGAGAAACTATATGTCCCTCGTGTTTTGTGGGGTTATTGAAACCTGGGCTCAGACAAGATGGACACCCCGAATGCTTTTACTGTGCAACGAGGATGAGGCACCCGTTCTATGTTAGGGCAGGTTCTATTATCATTTTTCGACATGGTATCACCTTTGGGTGCCTAACTTTGCCCTTAAAAAAAATCTTTAATCGACGTTATGATCTTGTTTTCCCTCCTCGATAAAAGTTTACGCCATTGAAATTTTCCTGAAGTTCCTCCCGTGGCATAAATTAGACCTAAATTTTATTTTTCATTTCTAGTGTTCTAGATGTAACACACTACAGGAAGACATGTTACCACCGCTACCCTGTTGCTGGAGAACGGTGTGTGCCGCATGTTTAATAGCCAGGCTATCTAGATTTCTGAGCAAAGATGAAGTACCACGTTGCTATTTTTGCAGGTCAAAATACCACCATGAATTCTACGTAAAAGCGGGAAGCTTAATTCTCTTCCACCACGGGACCGTTTACGGTATTCTCGTTTTACCTATTGATTATAAATACCGTCAACATTACGGATTAGTTTTTTAAAAAATATGCCACGGGAAGTTCTTCTCTTTTTTATAAATTTTAAAAACTTATTAGGGCCATTAGCCCACTTTCAAAGTTACATAAATATTAGGGCGATTAGCCCAACTTTTTCATAAATACTAGGGCGATTAGCCCCACTTTTTCATAAATACTAGGGCGATTAGTCCCACTTTTTCTACACGGATATTTTCAATCTTTCGAATGGGCCGGAGGGCATGTATATATGTATATATTTTTTATCTTTCTATAATTTTATCTTTTGGTTGAAAAGACACCTTTAATTATTATTAATTATTTTCAATACATACTTGTATTATTTAATTAATTTGGTGAGCCTGAAATGGGCCACCGCCTTTGTAAATTAATTTTAAACAAGGCAAACAAAGTTGTTTTTACTCAAACAAAAGTCTCTTTTATTGTCTCCAATTACATAGTGGTTGAATCAAATAAGGCCACAAGGGTTAACACTCCAATTTCCACATAGTCCTGGGGATTGTCTTCGTAAATTAAAGCCTGGCCTAACGCATGCCAAATTCGATTCTTGTACGTGATGGTCTTCAATTTCTTCAAAATAATACCGTTTGTAGACCTCGTAAATCTCGGCCTCCTTTAGTTTTTAGGACATAGTGGTTGAATCCCATAAGACCACAAGGTAGCTTAGGACATAGTGGTTGAATCCCATAAGGACACAAGGTATAGGGGTTGCTCCCTATCACCAGGGTAAAATCCCGGGGGGCCGGTTTGTCCCCAAAATCTAGGTCTTCTTGGCCCGGGGGACCCCCCTGGGGACACCCCACCGACCAATCCCCGCCCTGGCCCTCCCCCGACGCCCCGCCGAGCCCCTCCCGAACGCCCGACACGGACCGACCACTCCCAGGCCTGGCTTGGGCCGTCAAATCCCCCCTTCGCCCCTGGCGGCGGCTCCACTTCCGGTCCAACCTCCCTTGGGGACCCCCGCTGTGACATTTGGCGGCACCTGTGACGTCATTCTAAACTTCCGGCCAATCCCACGCCTGGCTTTGGCCTCCAAACGACGGCGCCACGTGTTGTGACGTCATTTTGGGACGCCACGTGCGTAATGGCGTCGTTTTAGGCCGCGCCCCCCGTCTAGGCCAATCAGGAGCCAGGGTTTGATCCCCAAGCGACCCCCCAATACTACTCTGACCACTGTTTGCCAACACACAAAGGAAACGCCACAACAGTTTTTCCTAAGGGCGCTTAATTTACACGGAAACAAGGTCAGATTTGCTAGCCAGGAAGCTGATTGTGAGGTTAACTATGGCATGCCGTTAATACAGAAAACCTTCCTCAAGGCATTTGAAACTGGCCTTCGTGACGATATACTCGCTACCAATCTTCGCCCAACCCTGAGACTCGAATACCTCTCAGATGAAGTTGTAATGTAGCAAGTGAACGAGCTGGCGGTCAACCAGGCGGTGCGAATAGACAAGCTTAACTTGGACCGGCAAAACGCTTGCGAAGCAGATCCTGGGGCAAATAAGCTGACGCCTGAGAACAAGAATAGATCAAAATCGAAACCAACTAAAACCGTACCGATCAGCCCGAGGAACCGGCCGAGAGTCAAATCCTGGCAGAAATACGAAGCCTCAAGCTAGAAGTGAGTTCTCTCAAACAACAGGTCGATGAGTTACAGGTGAAGAATAACGACAGCGGCTATTAGTACCCGAGTAGGGGGCAAGGAAGTGGAAGGTACTGGGGTCCTCCACGCAGGCGTGGTACACGACGGTTTGGCCCAAGGAACCCAGTTGACAGGGAGAGAGGATGTGACGAATACCGTAACAGAGGCCAAGGAGAAGACTGTCGCCACTGCTATCGTTGTGGCGAGTCTGACCATTTCGCCTTTGAATGCACCACCACGCCAGCGGCCCAGGAAAACGGCCGATGGCTGCCGCCACGGGACAGGCAGTAGCCATAGACGTAAATAGCAAGTCCCCCCGTTGTGTAAACTGTGGTCAGTCTGATAATGTATCCCCCATGAATCAATGCTCTAAGTGCCACGCAGGCAGATATTGTTCGAAAAGTTGTCAGCAGCAACACTGGCCTTCACATAAGTTAATCTGCAATGCGATACATAAATTAGAAAGTGACATGCAAGCCAAATTGGCCGACATAGAAGTTAACCACCTTCGCCTTAAACACCAGACGGCTATCACCAATTTAGTCGGAAGAAAGTGTTCCGTTGAATGTTTGTTGAATTCCGTCCGATGCGAAGCATGGGATACCGGCGCGCAGGTTTCGGTCGTCTCGAGCGATTGGTTAACACACCACGCACCGTAAAATGATATTAGATCAATCAGCGAGCTGCTGGGGTTGGCCGAACTAGACATTAGAGCAGCTAATGGGACCAGCATACCCTATAGAGGCTGGACCGAACTGTCATTTGAATTGATTAGAGCCAAAGCGCATCACACACTGAAAGTACCCTTTCTCGTGTCGATTCAGACCTTAGAACGCCCCATTGTTGATTGTAATGTTATCGAACAGTTAACCAAGATTTCACACCCAGAGGAACACGACTCCACCCCAGAATTGGTCGGGTTGATCCACGCGAGTTTCCATGATGTAACAGTTGAGAAGGCTGAAGCGATAGTCAAAGTTATGGAGGTGACGAGTGAGGATTCCAAAGTACTCTGTCAAGTAAAGAGCCCTAATCGTGATATACATATCCCGAAGGGAGAAGCCATGCGCGTAGCATGTAGAATCAGATTGGAACCCACAGACCGGAGGATGCCCGTTTTGCTCGAGCAGGATCCCACCATACCCCTACCCACAGGAATTGAAGTGCATGACACTCTCTTTTCAGTGCGCGGTGGAAGCTCCTGCCGTATCAATGTCATGATAAGGAACACTACCAACCACACTATAAAATTAAAGAGTAAAACGATAGTGGCACCCTGCAGCAGGTTCAGACAGTGGCCCCTCTTGACATCAAATTAGTAGACGTGGCCAGCCAAACAGCCAAGTGGGACGGATCAGAGGAACAGGATAAGAGAACTGAAGGAGTTCTTCCTCAGGTCGACTTATCAGATCTTTCTGAGGAGCAGCATAGACTCGCAGAAGCCATGTTACGGGAAGAAGCAGACTCCTTCTCTGCAGACGACGGCGATATCGGAGTAGCCAAGGGGCTGAATATGAAGATTAACCTGACAGATGACAAGCCAGTTCAGAAAACCTACACTGCAGTTCCAAGACCTCTCTACCCGGAAGTCAAGCACTATATAGAAGACCTACTTAACCGGCAGTTCATCCAGAAATCTAAATCTTCATATTCTTCTCCGGTCGTTTGTATACGGAAAAAGGATGGTGATCTTCGCCTGTGCATCGATTTTAGAGAGCTAAATAGTAAGACCATACCCGATCGATTTCCGCTACCACGTGTGCAAGAGACTTTGGAAAGCCTGGGAGGGAACACATGGTTCTCCATGCTGGATGAAGGAAAGGCATATCATCAGGGGTCCGTTGACCCTGCATGCAGGCATCTCACTGCCTCTATCACTCCGTGGGGCCTGTATGAGTGGGTTCGAATCCCTTTTGGTCTAAAGAATGCTCCCGCTGAGTTCCAGCGCTTCATGGAAGGGTGTTTAGAAGATCGTCGGGACAACATATGTATCCCATACCTTGACGATATGGTGGTCTACAGCAAGACCTTTGAAGACCACCTTGACCACTTACGTCAAGTCCAGAGGCGACTTCGTGGTAATGGTGTAAAACTCAAGGCTCGAAAGTGCAAGCTATTTCAGCATGAAAAAAGTGTCAGCCCAAGGATATCGCGTGGACCCATCGTATACGGAAGCAGTGACAGCTCTGAAAGGTTCCAGTCCTACTACGGTTGGAGAAGTAAGAAAGTTACTGGTCTTGCTAGGGTATTACAGAAAGTACATTAAAGATTTTTCTAGAAAGGCGAAACCCTTATATGACCTCCTCAAAGGCCCTCCAACTGAGAACCAACCGCCTCCACGAGCAGGCAGAAGAACGGCTGTAAGAAACAAGAAACAAGGCATTGCTTCTAATCACTCGATCCACTGGAAACAAGAGCATGCGACGGCCTTGGAACTACTACTCGACCATCTAATCAATCCACCTTGCTTAGGGTACCCAGATTATAGTCTACCCTTTATCGTACATACGGATGCATCTGCTGACGGGTTAGGAGCTGTGCTCTATCAAAAACAGGACGGAGCGATGCGCGTTATCGGATATGGTTCTCGTAGTCTCACCCAGGCAGAGAAGAACTACCATCTCCATTCGGGCAAACTCGAATTCCTTGCACTGAAGTGGGCTATTTGCGAGACATTTCGTGACTATCTATACTTCTCTCCCCCATTTACAGTCTACACCGATAACAACCCTCTGACCTACGTACTACCAACCGCGAAACTAAATGCAACTGGCCATCGGGGGATTGCAGAACTGACTGATTTCAACTTTATCATAAAGTACCGCCCAGGACGAGTTAACATTGACGCCGATACGCTATCGAGGTTGCCCGCGCATGAGATGCATAAGTATATAAGCAATTGCACAGAGGAGCTAGGGATGGCGGACATTAAGGCGATGATGGCCGGAACAGCAGCACAGCAGAAAGACACAGCATGGTTGACAGCAGTCTCGGACCAGGCAGACCTTATAGATGAAGTCTTCAAGCCTGCCGACGATGGTCATGCGATTTGACCCAACACACTGCTACAAGCGCAAAGCAATGACCCCGTTATTGGCCACCTGTGGTAGAGATACACAGGGAAGAACCGAGAACAAAGTCCCTTTTGAAAGAATGGCCGCGTCTCGAAATAGGACGGGATGGTATTCTTAGGCGGCGAAGAGGAGACATCCTACAACTAGTTCTCCCTCCACAATTCCACCATGTTGTCTACAAAGAACTACACCAAGAGATGGGCCACCTGGGCACAGAGAGGGTGGTACAGCTGGCACGCGAGCGATTCTATTGGCCGAGAATGCAAGACGACATCGCACACTATATATAACCGCCTCACTGGTTAGATCAGTTGGTAGAGCACGGTCTAAAGTGCGGGGGGTCGGGGGTTCGAATCCCGGCCGCGTCCTTGGGCAGGGACGTTTATAAGCCGTTGGCCTCGTCTACTTCTACTTCTAATCAGTATTTGAAGGGGACGTGAAAGAACCTGTTGTACTACTCGAAAAAGAGCAGGGGATTGTCACCCGGTACAGCAGCCTGGCCATTGCACTAACCACACACTCAACATTGTAAACTGCGTGGCAGCTATTAGCGCCGTGAAGCAGTCCGAAATAATTCACTGACGGGATATGTCAGTCATATGTATATAAAGCGCCATGAAACTGTGGTTGATATGGCGCTATATAAATATGGCCATTATTATTATTATTATTATATATCTTGAGTTTGCTTTTGTGTCAAAGATCGACGCCCCAATAGCATAGCAACAGCGCCACTACAGAGCATTCGTACATCGGCACCGTTTGAGTTAATTTCAGTGGACTTTCTCCATCTGGAGAAAAGCTCGGGTGGGCACGAGTACGTATTGGTCCTCGTGGACTACTTCACAAGGTTTACGCAAGCCTATCCTACGCGAAACAAATCCGCTAAGACAGCAGCACAAACGATATTTAACGACTTCATTCTACGGTTTGGCATTCCGTCTCGCATACACCACGACCAGCTCATGTTTCATGAGCTAGAAAAAATGTGCGGAATGGTACGATCTCGAATAACTCCTTATCATCCACAAGGAAACGGACAGGTAGAAAGGTTTAATAAGACCCTTTTATCAATGCTTAGAACACTTCCAACTAATCAGAAAAGGCGATGGCATGAGCGAGAGTGTTAATAAAGTAGTGCATGCGTATAATTGTACCAAAAACGATGCCACTGCAGGGTATTCGCCCTACGACCTCCTGTTCGGAAGGGATCCGCGCCTTCCGATTGATGAGATATTCGGGACATCTCCTGCGACTGCGACTGGAGTACGACACTCGACGTATACCAAGAAATGGCGGGATGCAATGAAGGAGGCTTACGCAATCGCGAGACAGAAGACGGACCACATCAGGAATACCAACTCAGTGTAGAAGACTGATGGAGTTCGAGCGGTAGAGCTACAGCCGGGTGCAGAGTACTGATGCGCAACCTATCGGATGGCCCTGGCAAATTGAGATCGCACTGGGAGGAAAAAGTACACATCGTGACAGAACGGAAGGGTGTAAGTCCCGTGTACAAGATACGACCTGAAGACAACGCGGATGGCCCACATCGCGTGGTTCATCGCAATCTACTGTTACCATGTCCCTGTCGATCTGCAGCTACGCCCCAACTACCCTCAGTACCAGCACGGGCCCCACGACGAACAAGACGACAGACACGCTGACAACAGCAACCTTAAGAAAGTGAAGATGAAACGAAAAGCGACGAAGATGTCGACTACTACCTCACTGACGAACAGCACGCCCCACTAGGTGTAGATCCTGAATCAATCGAACCGACTCCTGATGCGGAACAACATCAACCATCGGACGAAGATGGAGACGCCACAGAGGAAACTGAGGCACTGCCTCTTGACGAGCCAACAGATGCAGCACCTGAAGGGAACGACGAAGATGGAGACGCCACAGAGGAAACTGAGGCATTGCCTCCTAATGAGCCAAAGGATGCAGCACCTGAAGGGGACCAAGCAGCGGCAACGGAAGACGATGCCACTGGCGGTAGGCCAAAGAGACAAAGACATCCTCCCCCACTGTTCCAGTACACATCTAGCAGCAGGGGGGGTGAGCGGACTTTTTTTCTTGACCTCGTATGAGAATGCCACATTTTACTGCATTTTTCAGTCCACTTCTGCAATTGTCAGTACGTGTTCGAACCAGTAAACATATTCAAGAATTAGTACCCCCACCCCTCTGCTGCTTATTAATATGTTAAAGCCAACTGCCGACCCTAGCCACAGCCCTTTTTGTTGACCAATTTATTGTATTTTGACACCCAATTAGAGGAGTGATGTGCATAGGATATACTACCCATCTACCATGGCTACTATGGATGATCTGATCGATGAGATGCTCGCAGAGTATGACGTACCATTGCGGCATGTTCAACCAAGACTGCCATTTATTGACCTGGATGCCCAGGTTCCTCCTCCTATAAGACTTCCAGCTGACCAGTGGGTGGAACTCTTGAACGACGCTAAAGATGAGTTTGAGGTTGATGGCGCCACTGCAGTCTTCTCTACGTGGAGGGTGGAATCAGATGACCCACTTGACGTTGGCGATATCGAGATCGCTGATGGTATTGAAGCGAGGGCTGGGCGATTGGCTTTGAACGTCCGCATGACTGGCGAGAGAGCAACACAGCTCCTCGCAGCCCTTCCAGATGGTGAATTCATCCAGAAAATCAAGTTTCTTAGAGAGCACATCTATGATGGCGAGAGTTATTGGATCGTCGAAGACAAGTTTGACCCGGTTCGTGCCGAGAGGAAGAAGGGGTATGGTGTTGTCGAGATATCTCAGAACACTAAGCCAGGTGCAATAACTGGAATCGACCAGGTGTTCTACCAGAACGCATACCCTGTTACTGCTGTTGTCTACGGACTTTACCCCATCAGAGCCCCAGATCCTGCAAATCTAGCCCCAATGCGGGATGGTGATCTTAATTGTGTCGCGCAGAGAGTGGTGGAGCACTTCGAAGGTGCTTTGAGAGGCCAGGGTCTGACCCCCATGAGGCGCCAGAAGATACGGGAGTGGAAAGAACGAGTCCATCAAACTGGTGCCACAGTTGACGATGTAGCTAAACTGGAGAAATTTCTCAAACGGGCCATAATCCTGCGGGACATTGCTGGCGAGGACATCAACAACAGCGGCAAATATCAGGGCCACCGGCATAGACCTATAGAACTAATTGCTCACAATGGCCACGCCTGGTCCAAAGATCTGCATTTCCCACAATCTCGTTCTGTCCATATATACGAGGATGGTGTATGGGAAGCCATTCGACAAGCAACTTGGAATGAACCAAAAGCAGTCTGGTTACTAGGAGGTTCCGAAGGAAGGCAGCTCAATGTCAACCAATTCGTGCTTCAGGACGGCCGCACTTACAGAACGCAGCAAACCTACGAGAGACTCCAAAAAGTCTGTCAAATCTTGGGCGACGAATCCCTTGCTGATCGGGTCTTCAGTGAGAACCACGCCGCAAGTGTCGTCGTGATATTGGAACCGGATTTGCTGAGATCCAAGGGTGGGCATTTGCTTCCACTTGCCATCCCGTTATTCCAGCTTGGTTTGGGAAGCATTTCGCAGAGAATGGCTGAGCACCAACGCAGCTTCTCGCCTTTCTTGTAGACAAAGGCCTACAAGCACATCACTCCTCTCTAAAACCACGCCCATCTACAGAAAAAAAGTTTGTTTAATTCCTTTCTTAAGGAATGCTATAACCATCGGCTGGCACCATATCCTAACACAAGCACCCCACTACCTACGAACACCAATTCGGCAGTTTTTTGTGAACTCGATGGTCGGTAGTAATCGGAGAAATTAGGCCTCCTCAAAGACCTATGTGAAATATGGTCTAGCCCTACGTGGACTGTATTATACAAGACGAGGGCTCGATCTGCATTGGATAGATCATGGGCGTTTTGGATTTGTAAACGTTCTTGCTCCTGGACGCAGTCAGCTAGTTTTTCGTGCTGTTTTTCGTAGGCAGGACTCTGTTGTGTCTTTCATTCTCTACAGCAATAGCATCTGGGTCTTTTCCAGAAATATGTTTTGTGAGATAGCTTATGCCAGTGTTTGCTCCAGCAAAAAGCAACGCTGTAATGCCCGCCATTACGATTGATGCCATACTAACTATAGCAGAGCTATATAGCAAAAGCTATGAATTTGTTACAAATTAGCAGGTATAATCTTTTTATCCTCAAGGTATTGCTTAGCAGCAAGGCTACCAGCCAACACAGCTACCCACTTTACGTAGTTTAAAATGTTTGATGAAGGATCACCAGTCATGGGCTCTTTGATGACTTTTTTGCAGTCCAACCGATGCCTTCCGCAAGTCCAGTTAATATAGAAGCGTCTGATAATGTTTTCATAAGTTTGTTCTCAACCATTGTGCATCATCGATATGAGATATGAGATATGGCTTCAAATGCTATATCATACCTTTAGTTTTAAGGGTGCTACCTTTGATGGTGGCCTCTGCATTCGTCCCGATTGCGGTAGCGCTCGTTTCGACTTGTCGCCCCGCCGTCCCCGACAAACAACAGTTATTGAGCCTATCCTGGCGCAGTTGCGTGTAGCGCATATACTGATAGTACAAACCTACCAGTGCTATGCTTACTCCAACTGCGGTGAGTGTGGTATTGGTCGACATGTTGTTGGCTATCCAGCTTGGCTTGTCGTCCTCTTTTTTGTCTACCGGCTTGCTGGCGAGGGCGTCTTTAGTTAGTTTTCTTCTTTCCGCTATGGCTTTACCGGCAGCAACGCGCTTTGGATTTTTTTCTTTTTTAGGCGTAGTTGGTTCTTTTGTGATGAGGTCATTCGGAGGGTCCACTTCCATCTTGCTGTATGTTGGCAAGTGACGTAGCTTCAATTGTAGGGTCGCTACTAGATGGAGTAATTACTGAACTAGGTGGAGTAACTACCGAACTAGGTGGAGTAATTACCGAACTATAGATGGGGTAATTACCGAACTAGGTGGCGTAATTACTGAACTAGCTTTAGCAAGTTCTAGGTCGCGAATATATCCTGCTGAGTCGTCCCACCCACGGTTGTAATGCCGTGCTGATTCGTCCAACATACACTCGTGACGACTACATAGTGCTGGTTCGCCCCGCATAAGTTTGCAGTGTGGAGTAAGTACTGAACTAGGTGGGGCGCGGCGTGGAGTAATTACTGAACTAGGTGGGGCGCGGCGTGGAGTAATTACTGAACTAGGTGAGGTAGTTACTGCACGGAATTACTGGGGCGGGTGGAGTAGTTACTGGAATGGATGAAGTAAGTACTGCCATAGTGCGTCGTTTATCGTGCCAGTCATCGAATAAACGCCGGCCTACCTTGGAGAGGTAGCCCATATATGACAACCCTACCGTTGCTATGGTTAGTCCGACTGCGGAAAGCACGTAAGGGGTGTGATTGTCGCTTAATGTTTCCAACTCTTCTTCTACTTGCGATAACTCTTGCGATAAGTCACGAATGGCAGATCTCTTTTCTTCGTTTTCATTCTGACGCTTCGACATCTTGCTATATGTTGATAGTTGGTATTGCTTCAATTGCTTCGTCAGAAGAGGCAACTTCTATGTGATTGGCTACATGGAACATAGCACTAGCTAGGGCTACGAAGTGACCTGCTTTAAGAGACAACAAGCCAGCCAACCCAGAGATTTCATTGCGGACCAGGCGATCTTCTTGTAAGTCCTTTAGTAGTGCTTGTTTGGAATCTATGGGTAATAAGTACGCAACTACGCGAGTAGCTAGGGTCATCATACTATCGACGAAACAGGCTGTTATTTGTTGAGCTGCAACGGCCTGGTGCCTTCTATATAGTCGTTCAACGTCTTTCTCAGATAGTCTATGGATATCTCCTAGAGAGTACGATTTCCCAAGGTAGTCCTTTGTTGTACCAGTGGCAGCTAAAATCGCAAGTGCTTCCCGATGGTCAGCCAATGTATCAGCCGATGCTTCCGCGGCTGCGGTTGCAGAGCAACATGCCCTAACTGTTTTGCTTTCTTCAGAGGACTCACCTAGTATATAGTCTAGTATATCGCCCATTTTACTTCAACATATCGTGGTATGCCACAGGTGCAGGTAGTTCCAATATGGTGTTAAATGGATGTCGCAAACAGAAACATATATGGGCAAACTTGGTCTCAAGCTCTGAGATAAATAGCTTTTTGTCCCCCGGCGATATGCCAGCACCGTAGTCATCAAACAGATCCTTGAGGCCCGGCGCACTTGCGATGCGAAAGGCAACAACGATTGCGCAGTTCTCGCGAAAGTCCTTGCATATGCTCTTTTGCGTTTGTGCCGATGCCCAAATGGAAATGCCAATGTGGCGTGCAGAAAAAGCTAAGTCAGATAGCTTATCAGTCCTTCCCTTGACGTCCTTTCTTGCAGCACAATCAAGGATAATAAGCGTGTTTGTTCCTTCGAATAAACAAGCACATTCGCGCAGGGTGTCATCCATAGCATTCTGCGAAGGTGCTATATAAATGAAGCGCGGATCTCCACTACCGAAACCTTGGTAGGTCTTATTGTGAACGTAGGTGGGACAAATCAACACGATATAATATAATCGAACTTGAAACGAAATGGACCCCGCAACTGATCAATCACAAACTGAGTCTTTCCACAGTTTGTGGGGCCAATTATCAATGCGTTAAAGGGAATTTGTGCTACTGTGTCCATTAGTTATAAACATGTTGCAGAATTCCTTGTTCAATAGTTGCCTGAGCATCAGAAAGCACGAATATATGCATATTCACAATCCCTGTGCCGCCCGTGCGATGAATCCGCAGGCGAATATTTACTCCAGTATCTAGTTGGGCCAGGCCATCTCCATGAACCGTACTGTTTTGAGAAGTGCGACAGTCGATGAGTACGGCGAACTTGTTCTCGAAGAACTTCTTATGTGTCATGGATGTGGTTGTTTCGCCGTTTTGTCGTCCCGACAATCCACAAAACCAATTCTTTGCTGACTTCCATAAATCCCAAAAGAATAGAGAGCGTTGGGGATGCTGTTGACATGCACCTCGACCTTGGTGATGCCTGGATTTATAAACTTCTCACTGTCTCGGGTGCCTGCCGTGTGTGGTTCCACAAAGAGAAGAAGGATACCAGTGAAAGAGCGACGAAGTACGTTCACGTTTTCAGATATAAGTGTGTCGGTTGCTTGGTTGACTGAGACGGTCTTGAAGTACTCGGCATGGTTGTACAGGAAGGCTTTGCCATTGTTGTAGGCTTCGAGGGCCCGGTCTGCAAGATCAAGACTTTCGATGACTTCATATTCAAGCTCCATGTCTGTGAGCTTATATGTGCCTACTGTTGTGCTGTCAGATCCAACTATGACGTCTGTGGCTGGTGCCAGCGTCAAATTGAAAGACATCTTGTCTCGAAGTGCATGCGGATAAAATACACCATAAGTTGTTATAATGTCGTGATCGATAGATATCTTGTACACGCCACCATATGCAGCCAGTGTAGCATTATCAGCTGCACTCGAGGTGTTTTTATCACCAGCAGCCGAGCGAAGTTTGTTCACATTGTCGGATTGAATACCCTGCTCTATGCGATTCTCTTGTTCTACGGTAGGTAGGTAGAGATCGCCATATACCTGCAGTAGGTCGGGCCGACTACAATCTTCTAAGACAGTAGTGCCTATTCTTACGACTCGCTTTGAGACCAGGCAACGTCCAACATTGGCCACTAAATGGTTGTTGACATGACCACCAGATAGAGTGATCTTAGCACTCAGTGCCAGACTACCAGATAATAGAAGTCTATTTTCGCCTATCGTAGGAACATTGACAGTTAGAGTTTCCCCTGGGTTAGCCTCTGAACGGTTGAAAGTTACGCGATGGAACACACGGCTGGCTTTGAGAGATCTACCTTCTCTAGGAGCATAGTCCGGACGGAGATTCGATGATATCATGTTGGAGCTATTCTGCTAACAGATAAATATTGGTTATTCAACGTTCAATATGGATGATGCGATAGACTTCGAACCTACAAGCGAAGAAGGTAGCGCTGATGTAAATGAGATTTCTAATGAAGAATGGAAGGAGTCTCAACCACTTATATGGGAGTCACAAGAGACTTGGTGGGGTAGATTTAAGCTTAAATTTGGAAAAATAACAAAAGACTTACAGGATAAGTAATGGCAAAATCGGGCTGAATGGGGAAACAGCCCAGCTGAGTTTTTCGAATTGATCAATCTAAATGACGACCAGGAGGTGGAACTGCAGGAATGGCATTCATAACAAATCCAGATGAAGCTGCCAAAAAGCTTGGATTAAAAAGTCTCAGGAAGGCCTATCCACACCTCAAGGAAAACTTACTGGAGCTTTCTTCGGGCGAGGGCGGAAAGATTCTTATCAGTGTTCGCAACATAAGTAAGGGGGGCTGGTCAAAGCCGACCCAATTATTCAATCAAGATGATAGCATTCGCAAAAACGTATTAGATTCGAAGGGCTTCAAGCTTGCTGTGGGGCACACTTCGGAAGAGGTGACTAGTCAAAACGATGCTGAGATCGACACACTCAAGAAAGAAAAAACTAAGAATGCAAAAGTTACAGCTTCCTTTAAGAAGGGCGCGCCTGAATATGAGGCGGCAAAGGAATACCAACAAAAGCAGGCAATAAAGATAGAGGATCAGATACAGAAGCTCGAGAAAGATAATGAAGACATTGAAGAGCGTATGTCGCTGCGGGACCGCACAAAATTCCTCTTCAAGAAGTATGGTTTCACAGTGCTTGGAGTGGCGGTCGTTGCAAGCGCCGTGATTAGTACTATCGTTTCTATATTGTCGAAAAGTCTGACTAACGTGGCCAAGGGTGTTGGTAATGGATTGAAGGCGATTGGAAAAAAGTTGGGACAAATACTGCCTGGAATGATAGGTGCTATTGCTAGCTTCATATTTCGTACAGCTGGCGAAGTTGTGGGATTCTTAGCAAAGAATGCTTGGTTGCTGATTGTGGGAGTGGTTATATTTCTAGTGGAGCAGTACAAGTCGGGACAACGGCGCTGACAAATACGTCAACGAAACATCATCCACGTGGCTCCAGCGGCAATAATAGCAACGACTGCTAAGTTAGTTTCATGTCTTGTTGGCGTTGGGATAGCTGGGGGTGCAACCATTACATGCTTGTGTGCCCTTGGCACTGGTTTCACAGCATGCAAAGCATGCAATGGTACGTCAAGCTTGTGTGCACTTATCACTTTGCTGGGCCTTCCATAGGTGGCGGTGGTGGGTTTCTTTCATTGAGGTTGATATGGTCGTGAGGTTGATGCCCGACGTGTTTGCAAATCGTAGTTTATTGTTATAGCCTGATATGCTCTCCGTGTTGATAATCATGCGACTGGGTATTAAAAGACAACCCTTGGCAACTGCTAGATCGAGACGAACACGCGTATCCTGAACAGCTCCTTGATATCGCACTAGACTATCGACCTTTGTTTCCGTGATGACCTCTTCCAACTTTTTACCACAGTCAGCTTGAACATTGATGGACATGGATGACGGTCCTACAATCGGGCTGCGAAAGGAGGCCTGGGCTGCGAAAGGAGGCCTGGGCTCCTAGGACACAATACACGTAAGCCATTATAGATGAGTTGATTCGGGCTAGCCCGGCCTTCGTCAATCCACGTCCCTGCTGCAGAACGAACCAATTGCGCTGATTCTCCACCACATCGTTGCGAAAGAACTGTAACGGAAGATCGTTCCTCGTGCTGCTCTCCTCAGAAAACTCGATCGAGCCCCTGGGCCACTGTGCAGTGAATGTGGTGTCGCGCCCCCACGTATCTTCAGCATTCACCAGCTTTCCATTGTTGTATCTGTAGGCCTCCCCTAAGCCCCCATTGATCCCGCGGCGCAGAGCAAAGTTAACTTTAGCGACATCAAACTCGTTCCTGAGCTTGTCATATACGACGGAATTCCATGGAACGTTGTTGTTCTTCTGAAAGGCAGAGTCTCTGGGGAGGGGGGCTCCCAACTCAAACAGCAATCGCCTGATTGTGTAATACACAAGGAAGCGCTAAAAACTCCGAATGTTATCAATAATTGGTGCGTCGTCTGAGAGATGGCCATCAAACGACACTCCACAGCCTGCCGTTGCACACCAAAGGACAAAGCATAGCTGTTGTTGCCAATGCCTCATTGGTGGAGCATCGAACCACATCTGTGATTGTTTTGCGGTGTAAAAAACTAGGATCAGATCTTTGAAGATATCTCGCGGCGTCAACGCGAAGGACTGATCCTTTGCTACGTAAATCTTTAAAGTTCGCAGGAGAGGGTCTATGTCTTTGGCGTCGTTTGTCCATACCACAGCTGGAACTGGATACTTTGCTTCAGTCCTTGTCATGAGTAATGGGAACCCTTCCCGCATACCGCGTAGTGCAGCATCTATACGCTTTTGAAGGGTCGCGGGTTTGCCGTAATGTGGCTCATCGCATAAACTAAATAACTGCTATCTCCATCTTGAAATACAACGTTTGTTGAGTATTGCCCTGGCCCATCTATATCCGTTACCACATGGAACCAAGTAAGGTCAGCATGAGGATAGTGCTTCTTGAACTTCGCCCACAAAGCAGCATTTAACTGCTCGACTTTTTCTTGGCTCATTGTTTCGCAACTATTGAAGCTATAGTTTATACCTTTAATATCAAACTTGAAGTTTAATATGGCGATCTTAAATGTCACCTGTCCTACATCGGAACATACGGTCTACTTCGACCACCCTATTTGTATACAGAATATTTCGCTAGTCGAGGTCACCCTTGAGAACAGTTGGTGGAACCTAGCAGAGAAGGCTTCGTTCTGGTGGGATACCCCGGGTGTGGGGTTTCCATACAGTATCGCTGCGGGGCATCATGATATGGTAAGCATTCAAATATACTTAAAACCTGCAATCGATGCTGGCATCGTAAAATTCGTGAAAACCTTATCGACGAGGGTTTGGATCCTAGAGGTTAAAACCCCAATCCAGTTCAGCAGAAATCTCTGCACACTGTTGGGCGTTAAAGGAAATGAACATGGTATAGATGATATGACAATCCCAGTGAGTAATCATGAACTGACGCTACAAGATATCCCCACGGTGTATGTTCACTGCGATGTGGTGGATTCCAGCTTCTCACTTCTCGAAGGAAAGCCATCAAGTGTTCTGGCTAGCGTAGAGGTCCGAGGCGAGAAGTTTGCAAAAATGACTTATTCGGCGTTGGCCCCTATACCCATACGAGCTCTAGGTACGATACGAAACAGCCTTCACCTGGCAATTCGCGATGAGAAAGGAAATATCGTATACTTCCGTGGTCGACCTATACGCTACGTATTGAAGATTGAGTAATATATAATATAACCATAGGTATAATGACAAGCGACTCAATTCAAACCATTCCGACGGCGCCACAGATCTATCCCAGCTCTCTGGAGAGAACTTTCGTCTGCGAGAGGTCCGTGATACGCTTGCGAGCATCAAAGCCCAAGAAAAACACTACGAAGGTGTGCGTAAAAAATATGCCCGTGCACAGGGAATTGTCCACGGTATCGCGGTGGCCACAGGTAGCCTTAGTGTGCTTTTATCAAGCTCAGGCTTGGCGGTTGCTCTATCCGGCATTGGTGTCATAATTGGCCTACCACTTGGCATTATCGGTGGACTCTGTGGGTTAATTTCAGCGACTATTGGGGTTAAAAAGCTCGGAATAAAAGTTTCTAAGCATGAGAAAACCGCTATGTTGACGAGAGCGAAAGTTAATACGATTCGTGATCTCGTGTCGAAAGCTCTGCGTGATGAAAATGTGTCTGACTCCGAATACAATCTCATCCTCGCTGAATCAGATAAATACGAGGCTATGAGGGTTGAAATTCGCCACAAAACTTCGGCTAGTTCGGGACGAACAGGTGAAAAAAGCGTGGAAGAAATTCGGGCCGAATTCAAGCAAGAAATGCGAGCAAAACTTGGCAGTCTAGTGTGATAAAAATCGATATTTCCTACCAGAGAAATAAGCGTGGGCGTTATCTTCACTTTGCGACGAGCTATAATTAATTCGTATGTCGGGTTCGTATGCAAATTTGGCGTAGAGCCATATTACATCAGCCACTAATTAGCATAAACACAGACATAAATATAATTTTTGCTACCAAATCTTTCGTCTAGCACATGTATACCAATGGTTCGTTGCTGGGCTTGAGAGAAAGGAGAGCCTCTTGAGTCCAGGTTCGATTCTGGCGGTGTACATGTGGTAGGCCGGCTTGTGTGGAGTAAGAAGCTCTCCGCTCTACACAAGTCGTAGCGCGTCTGCCGGTGTGGTAGAAGTAATAGTAGACATGGCATAATACCAATCCTGGGTCGGGTGCTTGGGTAGAGCTTACGGGTGCTTGAATAGAGTTCCTAGAAGTGCCGGTTGTGCCTCAACCAGTTAGGGTAGGACCCAAAGAAACAGTAGGAAAAATACAGCTGCTTTGGCTCGCTTAGGTCTCGTTTAGCTACGACAAGAAGCTCACTCATCATCAATCGAAACCGCTGCTTTGCTTTTCTCTCCTTAGCTATTGCAAGAAACTCATCCATCGACGGCTGCTTTGCTATTCTCTCATTAGCTACGACAAGAAGCTCGCTCATCACCAATTGGAACTGCTGCTTTGCTATTCTCTCCTTAGCTATATGCCTATGCCGGATCTTATCTCGGCCACATGCTCGACAACACTGTATGTTACTATGAACACCAATTCCGCAAGACCTGCAAGGCACTGGGAGACGACTACCCTTTCGGAGCCTTGCGAGATGGACTTTACAATACGTTCCGCGGCAGTTCTTTCCACAAATAGTTGTCCATCCAACGTTTAGCCAAGCACACTGATTGTAACCCTTCATATTGCAACGTTATATCACGTATACCTTATACGAACCACTCCTCTAATTGGATGTCAAAATACGAGAAATTGGTCCACAAAAATGGCTGTGGCTAGGGTCGGCAGTTGGCTTTAACATATTAATAAGCAGCAGAGGGGTGGGGGTACTAATTCTTGAATATGTTTGCTGGTTCGAACACGTACTGACAATTGCAGAAGTGGACTGAAAAATGCAGTAAAATGTGGCATTCTTATACGAGGTCAAGAAAAAAAGTCCGCTCACCCCCCCTGCTGCTCATCTCTTGGAGGAAACCCATACTACGTTTCGAATGTACAAGCGCAACGCTCATGGTCACTCCAATACGTGCACCTCACATTCCACCACCACCGATGACCAACCCGCAACCAGTACAGCGTTACTACTGGATACAAGTCCCGCTGTACAACAATTCGATGATTTACGGTTATTAGGACAAATAAAGAGACAATTAAACATAAATCGAAAAGAATGATATAACAAAGAAAACTTGATTTTGCATACGGATGTATCTACCCAAGTATTTTCGGTGTGGTTACGCCGTTTTGAGAGACAAAATGAGTGTTATTTTGTGTGACTATTGCATGTAAAAGCGATGTTTGACAGTATTAAGTGCAGGCCCGATCACCTTACATTAGTTCGACAGTGTCAAGAAATAATAGGAATAGAGACAATGGGAATCCATACCCACATTCTGCATGTATCGGAATAATGTCGTGGAAGACATTCAATCCCTAGGGAGAGTGTGTCCGATTGTGTAATCTGTAATAATCTGTAACCAATTAGTAATTTAATGGTATGTGACTTGTAATAGGACTCCGAGCGGAGAGAGAGCAAGAGGAGACAAAGAGAGTGAGTTGACGAGTTGACGAGTTTACGAATAAAACCAGCGAAGTCTATACGGTGTTGAGGGTTCAATTTAGACCCTGGTGCAACCAGCTAACAGACACACTTGTTATACAAAAGCATGCTGGTAGAGACAAATTACCTATTTTTAAATTCTAACTTGTCAATGATTTTACAACAACAAAACAAATCTAAATTAGAAAATAGCTTAATTCACAAGCACAAAGAAATTCAGCAAATGTCAGTGATGACACCACATCATTAGCATACTGGAAATATAAACCTTTATATCTCGTAGATGCAACACCCAAATCAAGAAATATTCTACTATTTTGGACTATCCACTTCATGTACAATCAATATCAAATAACTAATTTGGGCTTAATTTATGCACTTTAAGCCTGGAGCCCTTTGGACCCTATGCATAAATTAGACATATAATGCACTTTAAGCCAGGACCACCTCAGATAGAATACATTGCAAATAAAATAAAAACTCTGAATTTCTAATGAGACCTGAAACAACCATAGGGGCTTATCAAAGTCAGGGCCTTGCTAAACTACAGATCAAATTGGATAGAATGTTGGTTTTTGTGGAGCCTGGGAGGAAAACCAGAGAAAAACCCTTGGAGCAAAGGTGAGATACCAACAAACTCAACTCACATACATGTATGGTGCTGCAATCGGCAATCGAACCCAGGCCACAGAGGTGAGAGGCGAGGCGCTTAACCATTGCCCCACCCCAGCTCCCCGTGTGCCACCCCAACTCCCCATTGTAATTAAGTACATATTAAACTTTATACTTTAGAATCTAGGAATAAGAGAAGAGAGAAGTTGAAACTGATGCAAATAAATATTAATACAAAGAGTAGCAGCAATCATGTGAATAGAACGAAGTCATTAGAGAAAATGTCAGAAAAGTTGTAAAATTCATAAATATTTTTCAGTCAATTTTAGTATATTTGTTAACAAGGTAAAAATATAGTTTTTGTTTGAAAAATATTCTATTTTTTATTTTATTTCTTGTGCCAGTTTTTTTAAACATTCGGATTCAGCAACATAATGGCTACGAATGGACAAAACTTCGCTCACGTTTTGGTCGTGACTCGTGGTGCATGGTGTTTAGAGACTTGAAAACTCGTAGGTGCTTTTTGTAGAATTTTACTTTCATTTCATCCCGCAACATCACTACAGATCGAAAGCTCCTACATAGGTACCTCCGTAAAATGTTTCCGAGCTTTCTCTTTACGGAAAATTAAATATTTATGTACTTGTACTCACGGATCTTGATCTTCGGCTGGCTGGCTAGCACAAATTTTAGGGTGTTATAATCACTTGCTGTCACAATCCGTAGGAGAATCAAGTGCACAGAATTACGAATGAAGAAAAATGATGAAAGATTGAACGATTTATCCACAACAACAACTCATCCAGTGGTTTTGCTCATAGCGGCCTTGGGAGAAAAAAATCACGTCCTGCAGACGCAGTTGAGGTAACGATGGCAATGTAAAAAAAAACGCAGCTGATTGGTTGACGGCCCCGGAAGTCGATAAAATGTCACATGGCCGCCACGTGAACAGTGCAATCGGATTGGTTGATGCATGGCGATCACGTCCCGTATTCACGTAAACAGTGCAATTGGATTGGTTTGGCAGTTGGCGGCGACTTCCGGGTCAACACAAATCATAATAACAAATAAAGACTTGCTAAACTTGACTCGGGCGGCCAAAGGCCTGGCCCGAGTAACTAGCTACCCTCTAAAGCAAGTCTTCGAGTATTCGCAGAGTTCGTTCGTAAATATTCGCAGTTACGGATTGACGGCAGCGAAAAACACAAATCCATCTAATCCACGTGGGAGATATTTCCGTTCAGTCACCGCCGATGCTAATAAACGATGGTGAAACTTGGGGTTTGTTACCTGGGTAATTACCTATTATCTTTGCCGCTAAGTGAAGAGCTCGTATATTCGCCCTGTGTGAATGGTCTTTCCCGATAACTGGTATGTTTTTAGCATCGCAATATTGAGATACACAAGCGCATACGAATTTAAGCGGCTTCGCTCTTTCTAGGAAAGGAAATTGTTGTTTTTTTCTTCCATCATATTCTTCTGTTGTTGGTTAAATCATAATCAAGAATTATTCTTCCTCACTACTGGTTTATCTTACGGACATTTTTCGCCTCAAGTATTCGCGGGCAATTTCGCGTTTTCGAATAGAGTTTCATAAGCAAAGCAAATAAAACGTACAGGGACGTGAAAAATTCTGGAAGACAGTGACAATTGAGACAAACAACCTAAACCAAACCTTGTGAAACTTCAAATTCACTATCAGTAATGCTAAAAACTTGCGTATCATTTCAATCAAGCATTGTGGAAGAGGATTAAAAGCCACCATAGCCGCGCAACATCATGACTAGCCTCCTATGCAGCCGTCCTTGGTGTCGTCACGCAACGCTTCCCTCCCCACAAGCGTTGCGTGACGACACTAAGGACGGCTGCAAAGGAGGCTACACAATCATGACATAGTTGCTTAAATGATTTGGATAAGAGTTTGTTAGTTTGTATATTATTTTCACGCCTCTATAGAATCAAAACTGATTAAAGGCCCTGAAATAAATAAATTAAGAACGCAACACAAAACTATACTCACGCCAGGTTGACCTTGGAGCGACAAAACATTGGTCTTTACACGTATTTTTATCTGAGTATTCTTCACTGAGCATGACGTATCATTTGCATTTGGAACGGTAAACATTCGTTAAACTTGTAAAACCTGTATTCTGTGACGTAAGAGAAGCCCGAAGAGAAGTGAGGGAAACGCTTTCAGTCAGGATACGCGGCCTGTACAGCACATTCAAGTGAGCTGATTGAATGTAAGTACTTTCAAGATATATAATTAAAGATTGTATATAACTACTGGTCCAGCCCTTAGGATTGCAGAAAAACGCTTGAGCAATTTCATCGAGTTCGCATTTTTGATAATTTTGTGAGAAAAGTGAGAAGGTGCGCTCTGGCGGGGGAGGCGGAAGTGACTTTGAACAGATTTAACGTTAGTCAGAACGCATATATTTACCATTAAACCATTCCTTATCAAAGAGCCAGCAATCAACACATCCTTGAGCTTTTCTGAGTTATCCATGTTCTCAGCTCAGAGGCATCATCCGGTGTACTGTTAAATCAGAATGTTGCTTACAAAGCACTTTCGGTTTCGGGTTAACTGAACGCTTGGTATTGATGTAGAAATATTTTGTTGTTTCCACCAGAAACAAAACGTAATCCTACTATAGAGAAGGAAGAGTATGAAGCTCATGTTTTCATATGAAGTGCTACAGTAAATAAAATGCTACAAGTCCTTAACATGAAACATTTTCGATTTCTTGTTATTAGCATATTGTTCAATAACTTCACGCATAACGGCTCAAGAACACATCGACTTTTATGCATATGTGATTAGATTGTCCTATACCGATATTTTATGCATCAGTCAATTCCAGCAATGCCCATCCCCCTCCCGGGACATGGTGGGGCATTTGCACACTTTGAGATACCGGGAGTGGGGCATTTGTAACCTTATATCGGCCCGGGGGTCGGGCATTATTCTACCCCAGGGCGTATGGTGGGGCGTTTGACACTGCCGAAAATAATTCTGGGAAAGAGACTGCAGGTCTTGTGGTAACGACGCCATACTGTATCAAGTAAAAAAAAACAATAAATCTGAGTTGTTGTAATTATTCCGGCTGTCTGTGGATTCTATCTATTTCTCTAAACCTAGAAACCTGCAGTTGATACAGTCTTATCCACATTTTTTGTATACGCTAGGACACGAAAAAGCCGGGAAACCTATGGATGTTTAATTTTTACAATATAGCTAGAAAATAGCAGTTCCCGTACGTTCACCGCCCATCTAACACTGATCAGCAATCCTGTATTCTTAATGCATGAGTCAACTTAAACCCCCACCCCCCCCCCCCCCCCCAACCCGGGACAAGGTGGGGATTTGTTTTCTCCCCTTCACAAAAAAGGACAAATACCCCACCCTCTGGGGCAACATTTTCACTACAAAGAACGTGTTATTAAAATTTTGAGGTTAACCCTTTCGCACCCGAACCGGCCGTAACCGGCCAATATCAAGCATGTACCTGGAGAAAATTATTGCATCAAACCTAGACACGCTGGAAATACGATGTTGCGATATTATTTCAAGGGATGAATGACTTCAAAGCCACAGCTATAACTGGGATCGCTTGACTCTCCCACTTTGGAGAAAAACTCATTTGTTTTGGAGATCGTTTTTCGTTTCTCCGATTTTCACCAATTTTGAGGAGCTGAAAATTGCCCTCCAAAATCCTTCCCATTCGCCCTTGAAATCAAAAGCAAACACAAAATCAGCACTCAGTCGTTACAGTACCTTCTTTAATCTTTCGAACCACCAGGTTTGTTTGCACAAAACACACATTGCGACTGTGAAGCGTGCTATTCTTAATGCTGCACTTCTCTCCACCATGTTTTTCCTGCTCCCACCTCCAATTGCATGCTGGGTAATCAACAAAAAATCACAAGGGGACCCCCCCTCTGGGACTCCTGTCGGGTTTTTTAATACGACTTGTGCCCCTACAACAAAGAGCGGTGATTTGAAACCAAGCTGTTGCTTTAAAGTGACAAAAACACATCCTAATAGGTTGAGCAGGGGAAAAAGACAACCAACTGCAGAATTTCAAGGGTTTCAGTGAAGAATTATTTCATGTGTCCCAAAGCAGAAACACAAAAGAAAAACCCTATGAAACCCCTCACAAGGCCTACTAAAAGCAAACCAAGTACTTTTCAGCCGTCATCAGACTTAATGATGTCCTCTAGCTCTCTTACAGTGGCTTATTTGTCCAAAATTAGAGCACATTTCATTGGAAAACCTACAGAAGAAACCATACTCACCGCCGCAGAGTCTGTAGAATTCTGCCGAATGGCATCATGGGGAAAGTTTGAGCCCTTGGTTTAAAAAGTCAGCAGTATTTAACTAGCCCGGGCTAGCCAAACTGGAACTGAGGGGGGAGGGTTGAGTTAGCACTCTGCATTTCACCCATTGAGCCCAAACACGTCCGGGTGCGAAAGGGTTAATGAATATCTTTAAATAATTTTAAAGCTGCTACATCTCAAGTTTAATTTCTCAATTGGCCCAAGATCGATTCGATCTTTGTTCATCATAGCAAGGGAAAACAATATCAATCCAAGGCAAAACTACAACAAAAAAATGCTATACACCAGATAGAACGGTTTAATATTTATATGTTTGTCGAGTCATCTACGTTTCATGATATAAAATAGGGATTAGTTGAATAAAAACTGATAAAGAACACAGTAATATATTACATACCTGGAGTCCTTCGCTTCAAACCCCGTGGTCGAGTCTTCTTTCGCTTATGGGCATTACCGCTGACCGGAATCATTGCAGACCGAATGCAAATCCCCTACAATAGCCCCACCCTCTGGGGCAAGCATATGAACAAAACCTCCCCAATGCCCCAGGATGTGGGGCAGGTATTTTCATCCAATCCCCTACTAATCCCCACGTTTCTCCCACCTTGTCCCGGGTTTGGTGGGGGGGGTTTAAGTTGACTCATGCATAACGCTACGCTACGCTAAAATTTTAATTCAGGAGGCACTCGGGGCCCAAGCTCTGCCGGTTCGAGTTGGAAACGACATCAAGTAGATTGTTTACAAATATACACTGTTTGCTGCTGTCCACCGGACGAACAGAAGTCACACTATTATTATAATAGTCTGTCATGTGGTTTTAATAAGCGTTTATTGTATAACGTTAACCGCGGTGCGAATGATTATTTATAGGAATGAAATATAAACTATGTATTAATACCATTTTGCTCCAGGCAGCTCAATAGTATAATCACTGATACAGCAGTATAAATACAAATACAAAACGAGATGGCGGATCTACAAAACGAACGGAAACTATCAATGAATAGATAGAGAAGTAGCACTTCTTTTCGCCTTGTGTATTTGCATGGAATTAAACTTGGGCAGTATATCATTATGGATGTGCCCGGGGGTGGGGCATTTTCCTTACTTCTTTGGCTCCACTGTGGGGCATTTGAATACCTTGTTTGTCCCCACCGTGGGGAATTTGGAAAAAAAATAACGAAAATGACTAATGCCCGGGGGTTGTCCTGGGGAGGGGATGGGCATTGCTGGAATTGACTGATGCATAAGTATCGGTCCTGATCGATTTAGAAGCATATAGCCTAGGATTCAGAATAGTTTGATTTATTAAGTAGTATACCCGATTATATTATAAAATTTCAAAGCGGTAACAGCTGAACTTGAATCATGCATGATCGAGTAAGACTAAGAAACATGAAACATTTCCGATTTCTTGTTATTAGCATATTGTTCAATAACTTCACGCATAACGGCTCAAGAACACATCATGGACTTTTATGCATATGTGATTTAGATTGTCATATACCGATAAGTATCGGTCCTGATCGATTTAGAAGCATATAGCCTAGGATTCTGAATAGTTTGATTTATTAAGTATAATATACCCGATTATATAATAAAATTTCAAAGTGGTAGTAACAGCTGAACTTGAATCTGGCTCAAACAGAAAGCTTGATGCATGATCGAGTAAGACTAAGAAAAACAATAATATCGACATAATTGATGATTCATGAAGAACGCTAAATTCCAATTCGATTCGTGGTTTAGCTGCGATGTTAATATTTCAACATAAAGATTACTCGATTATGTGAACCGAACTTAACACAATAATAACAATGAATTTTTTTTTATTATGAAAATAAAGCCAATGTCTGTTAATCTAATAGTAGTTTATGCTTGAGAAAGGAGAAGCGATTGTTTGTATTGTTTTGAAAATGCGTAGGACCATTTTGACTGTTTTATATTATAATCGATTGACTCCCAAATTAAAGACGAAATAAATATAAATGTATGGATTCCATAGTTGGTTCGAGCTTTTGGTCTGCTAAAATTTTGCTTAGCAGCGAATCTGGTGTTATAAGTGTGACATGTTGCGGCTATTTTTATGGTGTTTGAGGATATAGAAGGAACTGTATCTTTTTCATTTATAATTTTAAAGGACAAGGTCGCTATTTTCAACTTAAAAACATTGTCGAGCTTGAGGATTCGTAATAGATTAAAATAGGGAGTGGTGTCTTCTCTTTTATTAGCAAAAAATATATTTCTGATACATTTGTTTTGACAGGTACGAAGTTTTGTAAGATGGGTAGTGTATGTGTTACCCCAACTCATGATACCAAAGTTGATGTAAAGGTAGATTAGAGTGTAGTAGAGTTGCTTTAGCATATTTAAATCAACGTGATATCTCAATTTGTTCAAAATACCTGTATTCTTTGCGATTTTGCAGTTAGCGTGTTTAATCTGTTGTTCCCAACTGATATGTCTGTCAATATATATTCCTAAATATTTGATATAGTCTTTTTGTTATCAATTTGGATATTTGAAGTTGTTTTCCTTTGAGAGCTAATAAGCATATAGTTGGTCTTTTTCATGTTGATATATCATAGAGAGTCTATTTGTAGCACAGTAGCGAAATATATCTCCCAGACCTTCATTCATTACATTTTCAATCTCGTTCATATTTTTACTTGAGTAGAAAAAAATTAGTATCGTCTGCAAAAATTCGAAAAGAGAGTTTCTTAGAGCAGTTTGGCATGTCGTTTATGTAAAGTAATAATAAGAGTGGTCCGAGCGTTGATCCCGTCGCACCCCACAAGTCATCCTAAGTGTATGGGAGTCGGTGTTTCCTATTCTGGCATATTGTTGACGATTGTTAAAATAATCAATAAACCAAGATAAAGGCGTGCCACGTATTCCATATTTATGTAATTTTGCGAGGATAATTTTATGATTAACCGTGTCAAATGCTTTGGAGAAATTTAAAAATAGACCACATGTGGTCTCCTTGTTGTCAATTGCAGTTTTCAAATTGTCAGTAATTTCAAAGATTGCCTGTTCTGTTGAATGCCCTTTTCTAAAGCCAAATTGGTAGTTAAAGATTATGCAATTTTTTTTCAAGAAACGACTCCAATTGATAATAAACTAGCTTTTCGAAAACTTTTGCAAAGGGTGACAATACGGATATTGGTCGATAATTAAAAGGGTCAGTGGCAGTGCTAGCGATTTGTGTACCCCCACCCCTCCCCTAGGAATATAAATCGCTGGGAACACAAAACGCTGTGACACCGGTATTATGACCGAGAGTAAAATGAAATGTGGCATAAAACCTACGAAACGTACCTCAAACAAGAACGAGGTCAACAAAGCAGATATAAACACGCAATGATTTCAACCTCACCGTACCTTAATTCATGACATGACAAGACACTGTTCAGTTTCACTTTCACTCTCAGCTTTTCTCTTGAGTTTGAGTTGGGCTTTGTTAAAGACTTCTTATTCAGTTGTATGGTATTGTGCAGTATATTTGAGTATACCAATTGCAATCCACAGAGATTCAAATAACAAAGCCGTGGCGAAAGAGAAGCTTAAACGAGAAATATTTTGTCCTCCTAGAAAAACACAACATCTTGCCCTTTCTATCGAAGAAGCCTTGGTTTCAGCAGAAAGGAAAACGCTAAATTCCAATTCGATATGTGTGGATCTTTGAGTTCTTCAGGTCCGGCGTCGTGTCGTATATAAAATCACAGGCCATCTGGATAAAAAACGCGGTCCTTCGGCTCCGACAAGAGCGCCAGTTGCAATATCCTGAGCCTGTTGGAAGGCTTTCGCACGAGTGAAGTTAAATAAAACATTAAACTGCTTACGTTTGAGAGATGGGACTCCAAATTTGAGAGAGATTTGCTCGCGGATCCACCATTTTGATTTACTGTATTAAATTATGGAAATAAATTAACCTGGCAAGTGTTACGTGACCAGCACAGTGCGATCTGATTGGTGTGAATTTGACCTTTAACGCATGCGCAGAAAGCTTGCTACACGGAATAAAAATAAAAATAATAACCGCTTGCATTTTAAGACTCGGTGCTGCCACAGGCAGCCCGAGTAATAACAAATAAAGACTTGCGAAACTTGACTTGGGCGGCCAAAGGCCTGGCCCGAGTAACTAGCTACCCTCTAAAGCAAGTCTTCGAGTATTCGCAGAGTTCGTTCGTAAATATTCGCAGTTACGGATTGACGGCAGCGAAAAACACAAATCCATCTAATCCACGTGGGAGATATTTCCGTTCAGTCACCGCCGATGCAAATAGACGATGGTGAAACTTGGGGTTTGTTACCTGGGTAATTACCTATTATCTTTGCCGCTAAGTGAAGAGCTCGTATATTCGCCCTGTGTGAATGGTCTTTCCCGATAACTGGTATGTTTTTAGCGTCGCAATTGAGATACAAAAGCGCATACGAACTTAAGCGTCTTGGCTCTTTCTAGGAAAGGAACATAATTATTGTTGTTGTTTTTTCTTCCATCAGTTTCTTCTGTTGGTTAAATCATAATCGGGAATTATTCTTCCTCACTACTGGTTCATCTTACGGACATTTTTCGCTTCAAGTATTCGCGTGCAATTTTCCGTTTTCGAATAGAGTTTCACAAGCAAAGCAAAATAAAATGTACAGGGACGTGAAAAATCCCGGAAGACAATGAAAATTGAGACAAACAACCTAAACCAAAACCTTGTGAAACTTCAAATTCACTAGCAGTAATGCTAAAAACTTGCGTATCATTTCAATCAAGCATTGTGGAAGAGGATTAAAAGCCACCATAGCCGCGCAACATCATGACTAGCCTCCTATGCAGCCGTCCTTGGTGTCGTCACGCAACGCTTCCCTCCCCACAAGCGTTGCGTGACGACACTAAGGACGGCTGCATAGGAGGCTACATCATGACATACATGTAGTTGCTTAAATGATTTGGATAAGAGTTTGTTAGTTTGTATATTATTTTCATGCCTCTATAGAATCAAAACTGATTAAAGGCCCTGAAATAAATAAATTAAGAACGCAACACACATTGGTCTTTACACGTATTTTTATCTGAGTATTCTTCACTGAGCATGACGTATCATTTGCATTTGGAACGGTAAATATTCGTTAAACTTGAAAAACCTGTAAACGCTTTCAGTCAGGATACGCGGCCTGTCCAGCACATTCAAGTGAGCTGATTGAATGTAAGTACTTTCAAGATATATAATTAAAGATTGTATATAACTACTGGTGCAGCCCTTAGGATTGCAGAAAAACGTTTTAGCAATTTCATCGAGTTCGGATTTTTGATAATTTTGTGAGAAAAGTGAGAAGGTGCGCTCTGGCGGGGGAGGCGGAAGTGACTTTGAACAGATTTAACGTTAGTCAGAACGCATATATTTAACATTAAACCATTCCTTATCAAAGAGCCAGCAATCAACACATCCTTGAGCTTTTCTGAGTTATCCATGTTCTCAGCTCAGAGGCATCATCCGGTGTACTGTTAAATCAGAATGTTGCTTACAAAGCACTTTCGGTTTCGGGTTAACTGAACGCTTGGTATTGATGTAGAAATATTTTGTTGTTTCCACCAGAAACAAAACGTAATCCTACTATAGAGAAGGAAGAGTATGAAGCTCATGTTCTCATATGAAGTGCTACAGTAAATAAAATGCTACAAGTCCTTAACATGAAACATTTTCGATTTCTTGTTATTAGCATATTGTTCAATAACTTCACGCATAACGGCTCAAGAACACATCGACTTTTATGCATATGTGATTAGATTGTCCTATACCGATAAGTATCGGTCCTGATCGATTTAGAAGCATATAGCCTAGGATTCTGAATAGTTTGATTTATTAAGTATAATATACCCGATTATATTATAAAATTTCAAAGCGGTAACAGCTGAACTTGAATCATGCATGATCGAGTAAGACTAAGAAACATGAAACATTTCCGATTTCTTGTTATTAGCATATTGTTCAATAACTTCACGCATAACGGCTCAAGAACACATCGACTTTTATGCATATGTGATTTAGATTGTCCTATACCGATAAGTATCGGTCCTGATCGATTTAGAAGCATATAGCCTAGGATTCTGAATAGTTTGATTTATTAAGTATAATATACCCGATTATATAATAAAATTTCAAAGTGGTAGTAACAGCTGAACTTGAATCTGGCTCAAACAGAAAGCTTGATGCATGATCGAGTAAGACTAAGAAAAACAATAATATCGACATAATTGATGATTCATGAAGAACGCTAAATTCCAATTCGATTCGTGGTTTAGCCGGGTCCTGGCTTTGATCAGCCCCTAAATTGGTTGTTTTAGGTGCCGTCAGTAATTCAGCTCAGTTCAGTTCAGTTCAGATTTATTTTGCTCATGTTCAAAAAGAAAAATATTACAGTTTATGAGTATTAGAAAGGGAATATGAGAAGTAAATATAAGTGAGAAAATTTATAATAAATCAATCGTGCGCAGTGGTCAAAGTAGCATTAGGGCTTTCGAGTTGCATGACCACTGCCTGCGATGTTAATATTTCAACATAAAGATTACTCGATTATGTGAACCGAACTTAACACAATAATAACAATGAAATTTTTTTTTTATGAAAATAAAGCCAATGTCTGTTAATCTAATAGTAGTTTATGCTTGAGAAAGGAGAAGCGATTGTTTGTATTGTTTTGAAAATGCGTAGGACGATTTTGACTGTTTTATATTATAATCGATTGACTCCCAAATTAAAGACGAAATAAATATAAATGTATGGATTCCATAGTTGGTTCGAGCTTTTGGTCTGCTAAAATTTTGTTTAGCAGCGAATCTGGTGTTATAAGTGTGACATGTTGCGGCTATTTTTATGGTGTTTGAGAATATAGAAGGAACTGTATCTTTTTCATTTATAATTTTAAAGGTCAAGGTCGCTATTTTCAACTTAAAAACATTGTCGATCTTGAGGATTCGTAATAGATTAAAATAGGGAGTGGTGTCTTCTCTTTTATTAGCAAAAAATATATTTCTGATACATTTGTTTTGACAGGTACGAAGTTTTGTAAGATGGGTAGTGTATGTGTTACCCCAACTCATGATACCATAGTTGATGTAAAGGTAGATTAGAGTGTAGTAGAGTTGCTTTAGCATATTTAAATCAACGTGATATCTCAATTTGTTCAAAATACCTGTATTCTTTGCGATTTTGCAGTTAGCGTGTTTAATCTGTTGTTCCCAACTGATATGTCTGTCAATATATATTCCTAAATATTTGATATAGTCTTTTTGTTATCAATTTGGATATTTGAAGTTGTTTTCCTTTGAGAGCTAATAAGCATATAGTTGGTCTTTTTCATGTTGATATATCATAGAGAGTCTATTTGTAGCACAGTAGCGGAATATATCTCCCAGACCTTCATTCATTACATTTTCAATCTCCTTCATATTTTTACTTGAGTAGAAAAAAATTAGTATCGTCTGCAAAAATTCGAAAAGAGAGTTTCTTAGAGCAGTTTGGCATGTCGTTTATGTAAAGTAATAATAAGAGTGGTCCGAGCGTTGATCCGTCGCACCCCACAAGTCATCCTAAGTGTATGTGAGTCGGTGTTTCCTATTCTGACATATTGTTGACGATTGTTGAAATAATCAATAAACCAAGATAAAGGCGTACCACGTATTCCATATTTATGTAATTTTGCGAGGATAATTTTATGATTAACCGTGTGAAAAGCTTTGGAGAAATCTAAAAATAGACCACATCTGGTCTCCTTGTTGTCAATTGCAGTTTTCAAATTGTCAGTAATTTCAAGGATTGCCTGTTCTGTTGAATGCCCTTTTCTAAAGCCAAATTGGTAGTTAAAGATTATGCAATTTTTTTTCAAGAAACGACTCCAATTGATAATAAACTAGCTTTTCGAAAACTTTTGCAAAGGGTGACAATACGGATATTGGTCGATAATTAAAAGGGTCAGTGGCAGTGCCGCTTTTATAAATAGGTGTGATTCTCGAGACTTTTAGAATATCGGGAACAATGCCTGTTCTAATAGATTCGTTATAGATGTAAGTGAATATTGGCGAGATTATCGGGCCAGTGCTGATTTGATCAGATTGTTAGGGATATTAATAGATGCTTTAATTGTTGCCATCTAAGCCTAAAAAGAGCTCAAGGACTTGTATCTCAGTGATAGGGGACATAACGAAACTTGAGACTGGTGAGTTATGGATATAATCAGTAGGGTTTAGATTCGTTGGGTTAATTGAATTAGCTAAGCTAGGTCCTACGTTAACGAAATGTTGGTTGAATTGATTCGCTATGTCAAGATTGTTGGAAAATGTCTTATTCTAATTATTCGAGTAGGGTATAACTGACCTTTTGTTTTTCGCTTAATGAGCGTTCCAATGAGTTTCCAGGTGGCTTTGAAATTGTTTTTGCATCTCTCAAATTGCGTATTGTAATATCGTTTTTTGCTCTCGGATTTTATTTTGTTTAATCTATTAGCATATTTCTTATATTGGTTTGTTTTTTGCAAGTTATTACTATGGAAATGGGTCTGATACATTTTTTGCTTTTTCTTGATCGATTTCAAAATTCCATATGTAATCCATGGTTTGGTGAATTGTTTTAGTTTACTTCGTGGTACTTCTCTGACGGGCGCATGCTTATTTGCCACCTCAATTATTGTATTTATCACCTTTACCGTAACGTAAATTTAGGTCAGCGTTTTCATTTAATTGAACGTTCCAGTCGATTTCTCGGATATCTTTTAAGTATGCATCTTCGTTAAATTGTTTATAATCTCTGTATAACTTTTTTTCATTACTTCGTTTGACAGTAGTATTTGCGATACAAAATACTGGGAGATGATATGTCGATTAATGTGATACCGGAAGTTATGTGAGAGATCGAAGTGTTTGTATAAATGTGGTCAATTAGAGTCTTAGTATGGTCAGTTATTCTAGTCGGCTTAGTAATGACGGGAGTGATGTTCTTTGCATAAAGCATATCTAAATATTTCTTCGTTGGTGGATGGCTTTTGTACGGTGGCCCGTAAGGGACATGCTGCAAATAAACAATTGCCTCGTGCGAAAATAAAAATAAACTGATGCAAATACAAAATGTTTGCGGCAATAATAAAAAAGATGCTGCAAATAAATGAAAATTGTCACTGCAAATTAAAACTGATTGCTGCAAATTAAAACTCGTTGCTGCAAACTAAAACTGGTTGCTGCAAACTAAAACTCGTTGCTGCAAACTAAAACTCGTTGCTGCAAACTAAAACTCGTTGCTGCAAACTAAAACTCGTTGCTGCAAACTAAAACTCGTTGCTGCAAATTAACTGGTTGCTGCAAACTAAAATTTGTTGCTGCAAACTAAAACTCGTTGCTGCAAACTAAAACTCGTTGCTGCAAACTAAAACTCGTTGCTGCAAACTGAAACTTCTTGCTGCAAACTGAAACTCGTTGCTGCAAACTAACATTGGTTGCTGCAAACTAAAACTCGTTGCTGCAAACTAAAACTCGTTGCTGCAAAATAAAACTTGTTGCTGCAAACTAAAATGTGTTGCTGCAAACTAAAACTAGTTGCTGCAAATTATTAACGTGCATGTTGCTGCAAACTCCGTCGCTGTAATTTTCCCACCAATATTACGGGTTTCCTTTACGGCACATGCGTATAACTAGCTGCTGTGACTGAGGGGTGGGGGTGAGTAGTATACTCCTTCCCGATCGAATATCTGACTTGTTTACTGTACTAGGAACCACATATTACATGTAGTTGTACTAAAACTACGATGTTCTGTCCATCGTGTGAACCGCCGAGGTATTTTCCTCGGCGGCTAACTATCGTTGTAGTTGCGGCAATCCACTTCGTGCTGGAACCTCAAGGAGTGATGAATATTGTCAATGGAGGACTTTCGAAGGAGAAAAGGAGCGGATAGGAGGGGGCATTTCACTAGTAAAACCAAGAAAACTAAGAAGCTAGACCCACCACAAGGAGAATGGGGATGATGCGAGTTGAAAACTGCGAGTTGAAAAATGCGAGTTGCAAGAAAAAGTGAGACAAATGAGATTAGAGTTCCTGCGATGGAAAATGATTTTTGAGGGAGAAAAAAATATTTTTTTTCGTATACAGGAACTCCGAGTTTCGATGAAACGTGGACCCCGGGCCGCTTCTGGACCCCTAGAATTTTTTATTTTATTTTATACCAGCGTTTATTTATGCCTCGCTGGAGGTTTTATTTTGTTCTCTTTGCCCTCACAGTTATTCAGAGCTAAGTCCTTTCTATTTCTAATTTACAATATTTCGATTGCAACCACAATTACTTAGTTTAACTATCACGACAGTTCAAACTCACATCTCAAGACAATTTCGTTCTTCACTGCGGTAGGCCTTAAGCGCTATTCTAATATCTCAAGCAGTCATATTTTGTACCTTTTTTTGCTTTTTTTCGATAAATGTTCCGTTCCTTTTTTTGCCAGCTTAATTATTTTCTTCTTGATCATTTAAGTTCTTTCCCGTCGTTTCCATCGATTTTCCAGCGAGAATCGAAATGAAGTCACCCTTTGTTGGTGTTTCCACAGGGGTCCGGTCAGTTTTATCATTTCCTCTCAGAGTTCAGTTTCGCTCGTTTTTCTTGTTCTGTCATTTTTTTCGGGTTCAATACTTTTCTTGTTTGACCTCCTAGTTTGTTCATGTCGTTTCCAGTTCGATAAATTGTTTTTGCAATCCAAAGTTCTGTATATTCGATTCATGTCCGTAAGCCATATCCCATTTCTGACGGTTCTCACGGTTCGTTTTCGGTTCTATATATATATTATTTTATACTCGGTTCAGTTTTCTCCATTTGTGTATGGGCGTCAAACAGTTTCAACATCGGGTTCGGTTTCTAGTTCTATTTCTTCTATTCATGCACTCAGTTCAGTTTTCTCGGTGTCCATACGCTAGTCCGGGTACAGTTCAGACTCTCTTCTGTTCTCGAGTTCGCTCAGTCTAAACTTCTCGGCTCTGTTCATCTCGGTTTTGTATCTGGAGAATACTGATTCCGAATCGAAAGCTCGTCAAAAAATGTTTGCTTTTTATCGTTTATCTCCTATCAGAAACAAATGAAATCATGACCTAAAGTCAAATTCTCTTGGACTTGGCTCCCCCTTGGCTCAGCCTTCGAAATTTCCAGAGTCTGGGTCTTTCCACACGACAGATCACTCTATTTTCCCCGCCATTTTTTTCTGTAACATTTCAACTTTCAACTCGCAACTCGCCCTTTTCAACTCGCCCTTTCCCTATCCTGCACCACAAGAGGTTGTTATCCAAACAGGAATAATGCTGGCGAAAGATGGGACGATAGCCACCAAACGTGGGCTGATCGGGCTGAACTTCCCATTAAAAGTCTTACCGACAGACACTGTACTGGAGAGGAGTTGCTGACGAAGGCGGTGGAGAAACACGCTTTAGTTTTCAGCAACACGCTTTAGTTTTCAGCAACCAGTTTTAGTTTGCAGCAACCAGTTTTAGTTTGCAGCAACCAGTTTTAGTTTGCAGCAACCAGTTTTAGTTTGCAGCAACAAGTTTTAGTTTGCAGCAACGAGTTTTAGTTTGCAGCAACAAGTTTTAGTTTGCAGCAACCAGTTAATTTGCAGCACTGAACCAGTTTTAGTTTGCAGCAACCATTTCTTAGTTTGCAGCAACAAGTTTTAGTTTGCAGCAACGAGTTTTAGTTTGCAGCAACACATTTTAGTTTGTAGCAACCAATTTTAATTTGCAGCAACCAATTTTAATTTGCAGCAACCAGTTTTAATTTGCAGCCGAATCAGTTTTAATTTGCAGTGACAATTTTCATTTATTTGCAGCATCTTTTTTATTATTTCCGCAAACATTTTGTATTTGCATCAGTTTATTTTTATTTTCGCACAAGGCAATTGTTTATTTGCAGCATGTCCCTTACGGGCCACCGTACTTTTGATATAAATGATATAAATGTCATATTTACGTTGATTTAAATCCCTGATTGATGCATGGCGATCACGTCCCGTATTCACGTAAACAGTGCAATTGGATTGGTTTGGCAGTTGGCGGCGACTTCCGGGTCAACACAAAAAATAATAACAAATAAAGACTTGCGAAACTTGACTCGGGCGGCCAAAGGCCTGGCCCGAGTAACTAGCTACCCTCTAAAGCAAGTCTTCGAGTATTCGCAGAGTTCGTTCGTAAATATTCGCAGTTACGGATTGACGGCAGCGAAAAACACAAATCCATCTAATCCACGTGGGAGATATTTCCGTTCAGTCACCGCCGATGCAAATAGACGATGGTGAAACTTGGGGTTTGTTACCTGGGTAATTACCTATTATCTTTGCCGCTAAGTGAAGAGCTCGTATATTCGCCCTGTGTGAATGGTCTTTCCCGATAACTGGTATGTTTTTAGCGTCGCAATTGAGATACACAAGCGCATACGAATTTAAGCGTCTTGGCTCTTTCTAGGAAAGGAAAATAATTATTGTTGTTGTTTTTTCTTCCATCAGTTTCTTCTGTTGGTTAAATCATAATCGGGAATTATTCTTCCTCACTACTGGTTCATCTTACGGACATTTTTCGCTTCAAGTATTCGCGGGCAATTTCCCGTTTTCGAATAGAGTTTCACAAGCAAAGCAAAATAAAATGTACAGGGACGTGAAAAATCCCGGAAGACAATGAAAATTGAGACAAACAACCTAAACCAAAACCTTGTGAAACTTCAAATTCACTAGCAGTAATGCTAAAAACTTGCGTATCATTTCAATCAAGCATTGTGGAAGAGGATTAAAAGCCACCATAGCCGCGCAACATCATGACTAGCCTCCTATGCAGCCGTCCTTGGTGTCGTCACGCAACGCTTCCCTCCCCACAAGCGTTGCGTGACGACACTAAGGACGGCTGCATAGGAGGCTACATCATGTCATACATGTAGTTGCTTAAATGATTTGGATAAGAGTTTGTTAGTTTGTATATTATTTTCATGCCTCTATAGAATCAAAACTGATTAAAGGCCCTGAAATAAATAAATTAAGAACGCAACACACATTGGTCTTTACACGTATTTTTATCTGAGTATTCTTCACTGAGCATGACGTAACATTTGCATTTGGAACGGTAAACATTCGTTAAACTTGTAAAACCTGTATTCTGTGACGTAAGAGAAGCCCGAAGAGAAGTGAGGGAAACGCTTTCAGTCAGGATACGCGGCCTGTCCAGCACATTCAAGTGAGCTGATTGAATGTAAGTACTTTCAAGATATATAATTAAAGATTGTATATAACTACTGGTCCAGCCCTTAGGATTGCAGAAAAACGTTTGAGCAATTTCATCGAGTTCGCATTTTTGATAATTTTGTGAGAAAAGTGAGAAGGTGCGCTCTGGCGGGGGAGGCGGAAGTGACTTTGAACAGATTTAACGTAATAACAATAATAACAATAATACTTTATTCACTCAAGCTAATTGGAGTCAAAATATACAATATATAAACTTAGACATTTCTTTTGCTAGAGTTGGTAAAACTGAAAAAACCATGGGGTTATCTAGTCAGGTTTACCACTGTCAGCGGCATTTACATGGTTAGTTAGATAATAATAAAGAAATTATTAATATATTCATTAAGTGATTTTAGTGTTGATAGTAATTTTAAGTAAAGTTTATTAAAGGACAGAAATGAGAAAACAAAAACAAGAACATATGCAAAACAAGGGCTGAGAAGGAAAGAAAGTATATAGTAGAATAATAATAATAATAATAATATAAATAATGGCGGTGACATGACTATAAGTATTCATAATTGTTGATAAGATCAGAAGTGATTTCTTTTTTGAAGATATGCCTTTTTTTAGTTTTGACATTTACTGGTATTTGATCCCAGACTATAATTCCATTTGTATTAATAAATCTTTTTTTATAATCAGTTCTGGAATATTTAATAAAGAAATGTTGGGATATAGATTTGCTTGTATCATGTTGGTGAATATTACTAAGGGGTGTGAACATACTTAGGAACGTTTCACTTAAGTTTTCATGGTAAATGTCGTACATAAAAAGGCTGGTATTAATTTTAAAAATATCATCCAAGGTTAAGATTTTTAATCTGTGAAAAAGTGGTGGAGTGTGTTTATTCCAAGATTCATTAGATATGGCATGAATAGCCTTTTTTTGTAGAATTCTTAATGGGTTTAACAGGGTAGAATAAGCATTTTCCCAGAGTAAAATTGCATAGTGTAAATACGGATAGAAGAAGGAATAGTAGATCTGCTTCAAAACTGAAGGTGGTGCATAATATTTGGCTTTATAAATAATCCCAAGTGTTTTTGATAATTTAGTTTTAATTGTGGCTATCTGTTGATTCAATGTCAGATGCTTATCAATGATTATACCTAAATATTTGGTATGGTCTTTTTCTATGATTGTTTCATTGCCAATCTTTATATTTAGAGAATAGGGAGTTTTGAATTTAGGAGAGTGGAAAATAATAAAATTTGACTTTGTTATATTAAGGGAGAGCTTATTACTTAGAAGCCACTCTTGGATTTGTATAAGCTCTCTATTAATAACATATTCTAACTCATTTATATATTTATTTGAGTAATGGAGGCTTGTATCATCAGCAAATAGAAAAAAGCAAGTTTTTGGGAAGAATTTGAGATATCATTTATATATAAGAGAAATAAAATTGGACCTAGAACGCATATATTTACCATTAAACCATTCCTTATCAAAGAGCCAGCAATCAACACATCCTTGAGCTTTTCTGAGTTATCCATGTTCTCAGCTCAGAGGCATCATCCGGTGTACTGTTAAATCAGAATGTTGCTTACAAAGCACTTTCGGTTTCGGGTTAACTGAACGCTTGGTATTGATGTAGAAATATTTTGTTGTTTCCACCAGAAACAAAACGTAATCCTACTATAGAGAAGGAAGAGTATGAAGCTCATGTTCTCATATGAAGTGCTACAGTAAATAAAATGCTACAAGTCCTTAACATGAAACATTTTCGATTTCTTGTTATTAGCATATTGTTCAATAACTTCACGCATAACGGCTCAAGAACACATCGACTTTTATGCATATGTGATTTAGATTGTCCTATACCGATAAGTATCGGTCCTGATCGATTTAGAAGCATATAGCCTAGGATTCTGAATAGTTTGATTGATTAAGTATAATATACCCGATTATATAATAAAATTTCAAAGTGGTAGTAACAGCTGAACTTGAATCTGGCTCAAACAGAAAGCTTGATGCATGATCGAGTAAGACTAAGAAAAACAATAATATCGACATAATTGATGATTCATGAAGAACGCTAAATTCCAATTCGATTCGTGGTTTAGCCGGGTCCTGGCTTTGATCAGCCCCTAAATTGGTTGTTTTAGGTGCCGTCAGTAATTCAGCTCAGTTCAGTTCAGTTCAGATTTATTTTGCTCATGTTCAAAAATAAAAATATTACAGTTTATGAGTATTAGAAAGGGAATATGAGAAGTAAATATAAGTGAGAAAATTTATAATAAATCAATCGTGCGCAGTGGTCAAAGTAGCATTAGGGCTTTCGAGTTGCATGACCACTGCCTGCGATGTTAATATTTCAACATAAAGATTACTCGATTATGTGAACCGAACTTAACACAATAATAACAATGAAAATATATTTTTTTATGAAAATAAAGCCAATGTCTGTTAATCTAATAGTAGTTTATGCTTGAGAAAGGAGAAGCGATTGTTTGTATTGTTTTGAAAATGCGTAGGACCATTTTGACTGTTTTATATTATAATCGATTGACTCCCAAATTAAAGACGAAATAAATATAAATGTATGGATTCCATAGTTGGTTCGAGCTTTTGGTCTGCTAAAATTTTGCTTAGCAGCGAATCTGGTGTGACATGTTGCGGCTATTTTTATGGTGTTTGAGGATATAGAAGGAACTGTATCTTTTTCATTTATAATTTTAAAGGTCAAGGTCGCTATTTTCAACTTAAAAACATTGTCGAGCTTGAGGATTCGTAATAGATTAAAATAGGGAGTGGTGTCTTCTCTTTTATAAGCAAAAAATATATTTCTGATACATTTGTTTTGACAGGTACGAAGTTTTGTAAGATGGGTAGTGTATGTGTTACCCCAACTCATGATACCAAAGTTGATGTAAAGGTAGATTAGAGTGTAGTAGAGTTGCTTTAGCATATTTAAATAAACGTGATATCTCAATTTGTTCAAAATACCTGTATTCTTTGCGATTTTGCAGTTAGCGTGTTTAATCTGTTGTTCCCAACTGATATGTCTGTCAATATATATTCCTAAATATTTGATATAGTCTTTTTGTTATCAATTTGGATATTTGAAGTTGTTTTCCTTTGAGAGCTAATAAGCATATAGTTGGTCTTTTTCATGTTGATATATCATAGAGAGTCTATTTGTAGCACAGTAGCGAAATATATCTCCCAGACCTTCATTCATTACATTTTCAATCTCCTTCATATTTTTACTTGAGTAGAAAAAAATTAGTATCGTCTGCAAAAATTCGAAAAGAGAGTTTCTTAGAGCAGTTTGGCATGTCGTTTATGTAAAGTAATAATAAGAGTGGTCCGAGCGTTGATCCCGTCGCACCCCACAAGTCATCCTAAGTGTATGTGAGTCGGTGTTTCCTATTCTGGCATATTGTTGACGATTGTTAAAATAATCAATAAACCAAGATAAAGGCGTGCCACATATTCCATATTTATGTAATTTTGCGAGGATAATTTTATGATTAACCGTGTCAAATGCTTTGGAGAAATCTAAAAATAGACCACATGTGGTCTCCTTGTTGTCAATTGCAGTTTTCAAATTGTCAGTAATTTCAAAGATTGCCTGTTCTGTTGAATGCCCTTTTCTAAAGCCAAATTGGTAGTTAAAGATTATGCAATTTTTTTTCAAGAAACGACTCCAATTGATAATAAACTAGCTTTTCGAAAACTTTTGCAAAGGGTGACAATACGGATATTGGTCGATAATTAAAAGGGTCAGTGGCAGTGCTAGCGATTTGTGTACCCCCACCCCTCCCCTAGGAATATAAATCGCTGGGAACACAAAACGCTGTGACACCGGTATTATGACCGAGAGTAAAATGAAATGTGGCATAAAACCTACGAAACGTACCTCAAACAAGAACGAGGTCAACAAAGCAGATATAAACACGCAATGATTTCAACCTCACCGTACCTTAATTCATGACCTGACAAGACACTGTTCAGTTTCACTTTCACTCTCAGCTTTGCTCTTGAGTTTGAGTTGGGCTTTGTTAAAGACTTCTTATTCAGTTGTATGGTATTGTGCAGTATATTTGAGTATACCAACTGCAATCCACAGAGATTCAAATAACAAAGCCGTGGCGAAAGAGAAGCTTAAACGAGAAATATTTTGTCCTCCTAAAAAAAACACAACATCTTGCCCTTTCTATCGAAGAAGCCTTGGTTTCAGCAGAAAGTAAAACGCTAAATTCCAATTCGATATGTGTGGATCTTTGAGTTCTTCAGGTCCGGCGTCGTGTCGTATATAAAATCACAGGCCATCTGGGTAAAAAACGCGGTCCTTCGGCTCCGACAAGAGCGCCAGTTGCAATATCCTGAGCCTGTTGGAAGGCTTTCGCACGAGTGAAGTTAAATAAAACATTAAACTGCTTACGTTTGAGAGATGGGACTCCAAATTTGAGATAGATTTGCTCGCGGATCCACCATTTTGATTTACTGTATTAAATTATGTAAATAAATTAACCTGGCAAGTGTTACGTGACCAGCACAGTGCGATCTGATTGGTGTGAATTTGACCTTTAACGCATGCGCAGAAAGCTTGCTACACGGAATAAAAATAAAAATAATAACCGCTTGCATTTTAAGACTCGGTGCTGCCACAGGCAGCCCGAGTAATAACAAATAAAGACTTGCGAAACTTGACTTGGGCGGCCAAAGGCCTGGCCCGAGTAACTAGCTACCCTCTAAAGCAAGTCTTCGAGTATTCGCAGAGTTCGTTCGTAAATATTCGCAGTTACGGATTGACGGCAGCGAAAAACACAAATCCATCTAATCCACGTGGAAGATATTTCCGTTCAGTCACCGCCGATGCAAATAGACGATGGTGAAACTTGGGGTTTGTTACCTGGGTAATTACCTATTATCTTTGCCGCTAAGTGAAGAGCTCGTATATTCGCCCTGTGTGAATGGTCTTTCCCGATAACTGGTATGTTTTTAGCGTCGCAATTGAGATACACAAGCGCATACGAACTTAAGCGTCTTGGCTCTTTCTAGGAAAGGAAAATAATTATTGTTGTTGTTTTTTCTTCCATCAGTTTCTTCTGTTGGTTAAATCATAATCGGGAATTATTCTTCCTCACTACTGGTTCATCTTACGGACATTTTTCGCTTCAAGTATTCGCGGGCAATTTCCCGTTTTCGAATAGAGTTTCACAAGCAAAGCAAAATAAAATGTACAGGGACGTGAAAAATCCCGGAAGACAATGAAAATTGAGACAAACAACCTAAACCAAAACCTTGTGAAACTTCAAATTCACTAGCAGTAATGCTAAAAACTTGCGTATCATTTCAATCAAGCATTGTGGAAGAGGATTAAAAGCCACCATAGCCGCGCAACATCATGACTAGCCTCCTATGCAGCCGTCCTTGGTGTCGTCACGCAACGCTTCCCTCCCCACAAGCGTTGCGTGACGACACTAAGGACGGCTGCATAGGAGGCTACATCATGACATACATGTAGTTGCTTAAATGATTTGGATAAGAGTTTGTTAGTTTGTATATTATTTTCATGCCTCTATAGAATCAAAACTGATTAAAGGCCCTGAAATAAATAAATTAAGAACGCAACACACATTGGTCTTTACACGTATTTTTATCTGAGTATTCTTCACTGAGCATGAAGTATCATTTGCATTTGGAACGGTAAATATTCGTTAAACTTGTAAAACCTGTATTCTGTGACGTAAGAGAAGCCCGAAGAGGGAAACGCTTTCAGTCAGGATACGCGGCCTGTCCAGCACATTCAAGTGAGCTGATTGAATGTAAGTACTTTCAAGATATATAATTAAAAATTGTATATAACTACTGGTCCAGCCCTTAGGATTGCAGAAAAACGTTTTAGCAATTTCATCGAGTTCGCATTTTTGATAGTTTTGTGAGAAAAGTGAGAAGGTGCGCTCTGGCGGGGGAGGCGGAAGTGACTTTGAACAGATTTAACATTAGTCAGAACGCATATATTTACCATTAAACCATTCCTTATCAAAGAGCCAGCAATCAACACATCCTTGAGCTTTTCTGAGTTATCCATGTTCTCAGCTCAGAGGCATCATCCGGTGTACTGTTAAATCAGAATGTTGCTTACAAAGCACTTTCGGTTTCGGGTTAACTGAACGCTTGGTATTGATGTAGAAATATTTTGTTGTTTCCACCAGAAACAAAACGTAATCCTACTATAGAGAAGGAAGAGTATGAAGCTCATGTTCTCATATGAAGTGCTACAGTAAATAAAATGCTACAAGTCCTTAACATGAAACATTTTCGATTTCTTGTTATTAGCATATTGTTCAATAACTTCACGCATAACGGCTCAAGAACACATCGACTTTTATGCATATGTGATTAGATTGTAACCGGTCGTTTCGATACCAGTCTCTTTCGATACCAGTCATTTCGATACCAACTCAAGTCGTTTCGATACCAACTCCAAGTCGTTTCGATACCAACTCCAAGTCGTTTCGATACCAGCTCCAAGTCACTTCGAAACCAACTCCAAGTCACTTCGAAACCAATTCCTAGTTAAGGTTAAAGCAGAAGATCTAGTTCTTATATAACTTATCTTAAGTTCTTACGTAGTTACGTTCAATAGAGCATCGAAAACCAGATAATAAAACCGACCGACTTGATTTCCTTTTACGCAGTTACGTTCTTGACGAAGCGTAAGTATACCTTCAGAACCTATAAATTCTTATGTTCAATAGGGCATCTAAAACCAGATAATAAAACCTCTACATCAACTCGTAAGTAATGGCGTCCTCGGTTGTTATGACGCCACGAAGTCGACCGACTTGATACATTTTCAGTTTACAACTTCTCTGACTTCTAGACCTCATCATACTTATATCATTTGAAAGCTTATAATGAATACTTTCACTTTTAAAACATTTTAGCGATGCGATTTCAATAGAGCATCGAAAACCAGATGATAAAACCTCTACATCGCTTTCTCTACATCAACTCGTAATGGCGTCCTCGGTTGTTATGACGCCACGAAGCCGACCGACTTGATAAATTTTCAGTTTACAACTTCTCTGACTTCTAGACCTCATCATACTTATATCATTTGAAAGCTTATAATGAATACTTTCACTTTTAAAACATTTTAGCGATGCGATTTCAATAGAGCATCGAAAACCAGATGATAAAACCTCTACATCGCTTTCTCTACATCAACTCGTAATGGCGTCCTCGGTTGTTATGACGCCACGAAGCCGACCGACTTGATAAATTTTCAGTTTACAACTTCTCTGACTTCTAGACCTCATCATACTTATATCATTTGAAAGCTTATAATGAATACTTTCACCTTTAAAACATTTTAGCGATGCGATTCCAATAGAGCACAACTCTAAGATAAGTTTTAAAACTTCCCGCCGTTTTAGATCTTAATTAGTTAATTAGCTTGTCTATTCAAGAAGTTTTCATTTAAAATTGAAAACAGAACAAAGCACAAGAGTCGGCAACACTTCCTTTATTCGGCAAAGTCTTTTCAAAGTAGGCGGATTTACGGGTTATCAATACCTTTCATTATCCGCAATAATTACATTGTCTACATGTTGGTTTCAGGCAATATATACTGATACCAAATCATTTGAAGATAGGTGGATTGGAAACCGTGGATTGGATCCCTTGTCGAGTTTCTTCATTCACTGCTCGCGCGAATGAAAATTTAACGGAGCTACCAACACAAATTTTGGAATATAAAGGCGTGTTTCTTTAAGCGTTATTTGAAGTTAAAGCGTGCTGTTTTAACACAAAATGTTAGAGAAGCTACACGAACAATTTGATTGAAGCAATTAAAAAATAAGTCGGCGAAGTTTGCTGAACCAGTTTGCTCAAGTGGTTTCATTGAACTAATCGTTTGTGACGCGTTGGAGCAGTCATGAATGGAATTTTCATCACAATAGGCATTGAAAATGAAAAGATTTGAATGAAATGACGCAAGGTTTTTGAATCGATGAATAGAATCATATTTCAATAGGAATGAAAATGAAAAGGATTGAGTTAATTAGAACTAATGTATGCAAACAATTAAAGCACATAAAAGGGGTGCAGTAAATACGATAATCATTCGAATCCAGCGATACACTGTGATACAACTGCGAAAGAAACCCTGCGAAACCTTCCTGAAAAACGAAATGTCTGCTCCAGATAACTGTTTGAAGTGCCACGAGCCTGTTAGACCGCGCCAAGAAGGCCTCCAGTGCGATGGATGCGGGAAGTGGCAGCACAGGAAATGCGACACTGGCGTTTCTCAAGAAGAATACAGAGAAGCTGTGAAAGCTGAGCAAGACATTGACTGGTGCTGCGCATTGTGCTCTGCTATAGACATAGGAGACACTGTTCCTATCCCTGCCGCTGACTGGTATCGAAAGAGACTGGTATCGGAACGACCGGTATTCCACCAGATTCGCTGCTAAGCAAAATTTTAGCAGACCAAAAGCTCGAACCAACTATGGAATCCATACATTTATATTTATTTCGTCTTTAATTTGGGAGTCAATCGATTATAATATAAAACAGTCAAAATGGTCCTACGCATTTTCAAAACAATACAAACAATCGCTTCTCCTTTCTCAAGCATAAACTACTATTAGATTAACAGACATTGGCTTTATTTTCATAAAAAAAAAAATTTCATTGTTATTATTGTGTTAAGTTCGGTTCACATAATCGAGTAATCTTTATGTTGAAATATTAACATCGCAGGCAGTGGTCATGCAACTCGAAAGCCCTAATGCTACTTTGACCACTGCGCACGATTGATTTATTATAAATTTTCTCACTTATATTTACTTCTCATATTCCCTTTCTAATACTCATAAACTGTAATATTTTTATTTTTGAACATGAGCAAAATAAATCTGAACTGAACTGAACTGAGCTGAATTACTGACGGCACCTAAAACAACCATAGGGGCTGATCAAAGCCAGGACCCGGCTAAACCACGAATCGAATTGGAATTTAGCGTTCTTCATGAATCATCAATTATGTCGATATTATTGTTTTTCTTAGTCTTACTCGATCATGCATCAAGCTTTCTGTTTGAGCCAGATTCAAGTTCAGCTGTTACTACATTTTTGAAATTTTATTATATAATCGGGTACTGATTATACTTAATAAATCAAACTATTCAGAATCCTAGGCTATATGCTTCTAAATCGATCAGGACCGATACTTATCGGTATAGGACAATCTAAATCACATATGTATAAAAGTCGATGTGTTTTTGAGCCGTTATGCGTGAAGTTATTGAACAATATGCTAATAACAAGAAATCGGAAATGTTTCATGTTTCTTAGTCTTACTCGATCATGCATGATTCAAGTTCAGCTGTTACCGCTTTGAAATTTTATTATATAATCGGGTATATTATACTTAATAAATCAAACTATTCAGAATCCTAGGCTATATGCTTCTAAATCGATCAGGACCGATACTTATCGGTATAGGACAATCTAAATCACATATGCATAAAAGTCGATGTGTTTTTGAGCCGTTATGCGTGAAGTTATTGAACAATATGCTAATAACAAGAAATCGGAAATGTTTCATGTTTCTTAGTCTTACTCGATCATGCATGATTCAAGTTCAGCTGTTACCGCTTTGAAATTTTATTATATAATCGGGTATATTATACTTAATAAATCAAACTATTCAGAATCCTAGGCTATATGCTTCTAAATCGATCAGGACCGATACTTATCGGTATAGGACAATCTAAATCACATATGCATAAAAGTCGATGTGTTCTTGAGCCGTTATGCGTGAAGTTATTGAACAATATGCTAATAACAAGAAATCGGAAATGTTTCATGTTTCTTAGTCTTACTCGATCATGCATGATTCAAGTTCAGCTGTTACCGCTTTGAAATTTTATTATATAATTGGGTATATTATACTTAATAAATCAAACTATTCAGAATCCTAGGCTATATGCTTCTAAATCGATCAGGACCGATACTTATCGGTATAGGACAATCTAAATCACATATGCATAAAAGTCGATGTGTTCTTGAGCCGTTATGCGTGAAGTTATTGAACAATATGCTAATAACAAGAAATCGAAAATGTTTCATGTTTCTTAGTCTTACTCGATCATGCATGATTCAAGTTCAGCTGTTACCGCTTTGAAATTTTATAATATAATCGGGTATATTATACTTAGGGACGGACCATTAGAAAAGTTATGGGGGGGCGGGTGGGGGAATTCCAAAAAAAAAATCCATACGAGGGAAAATTATCAAAAAAAATATCCATGCACAACCAGCAACACAGAAAAAAAATTCCTACATGGAGGGGGAGAGGCAAGGCAGAGGCCAGGGACTGCACAAATGTACAGGGATGCCATCAACTGCAAATGGTTTCCTTCTATCACTGTTTTTGTTGCAGCAACTCTTTTGTGAGAGGTACACATATGTATCCTTTGATTTATCCACTATTAAAAGCAGGAGAAATTTACATAATTTTTCGTCTCTCAAAAATATTTGTTTGAATGGAATTTTCACTGGTCTCGCTATGAGCTTGAATCATAAACAATCATTTGCCATGCAAAGTGATGCAGATGTACACTTTTATAGGTATCAATATTAAAGTATAACTTTTAATATGGGCACGCTAGCCCTGATGCCCTGATGCCCTGATGCCCTGATGCCCTGATTAAAAAAAAAAATCACAGGAGCATGGCTCTTAAAGTTTACTTAGGACAGGAATTATTAAGTCATATCAAAATCATTGCACACAGAAGAGGACATTTGCTATTGGTCATCGCTTTGAAGTAAATGCGATTTTATTTGAGAGAGAGAACAACTTCAGTCGCATTACAAGTTTATAATGTGGCTTACCTGTTGATACCAGAACTATACGAAGGAGAATTCTCTGCTTTCGTTTGAACGCTCCAAATTCTCTCCTACTGCAGCTCCCGCCATACCAAAAGTCACACAAGAAAAATAGTACGAAATCATGACGAAATAGAACTTTAACAGTGATTTGTACCACTCTAAACTTGAGAAACCTCAATGTTCTATACAGCAGAATACTGCAAATTTATTCTACTATCTGAATTCAGCGGAAGTATTCAAGCTAAACCCAGGTAGTTCCTAAACCAGTAACGCCTTGTAAAAAATCACTTTACTCGCGAAAGCAAATTCAAATTTGTACGGTCGAAATCTTAATATAACGTCGAAATGCCCCGCTTAACGCACAACGGACGTTAAGGTCAGACCCCCTCCCCCCTCCCCCCTCCCCCCTTAACGTCCACCCATTGTTTTATGCTTTTATAAAGTCAGAAAAAACAGTAATGAAATACACGGGAGTTCACTTATAAACAAAGTATAAAACAAGCTTATGCAACTGTACAGTCAGTCAGTACCTCGAATTCCCGTACGAGCTCATTTCGGACCTTGACTAAAATACTCATTATGTCACGACTATAAAACTGAGTTTCACTTACCTGGAGGTTTGACTGAGGTATTTCATGATACTTCTAATCAAAAGACCTTGTTGAAATTTCCGGGAAATTCAACAGAAATTGCGCTCTATGTAAATCTAGCTGACTGGAAACGTTTGATTAAAAAGTGTACTTCTACTGATGAAAATGTGTTTGTTCTGAATGCCCCACACTAACGACCATGCCCTTACCCCCCACCCCCTAAACGTCCGTTGTGCGTCAAGCGGGGCATTTCGAATATGTCGACGGCGCCTAATCACTCCAACTGACAGTTATCAGTTGCAGATTAGATATTACTTAACTTTGATTTGAAGGTAAGTGGAAATCATATATCATTTTATTTGTTTTATAAGGCAAAAAAGCTCCCAAATCTATGTATTTTTGAGTGAAATGACTGGGCCGATAATTGAAGTGAGTCACCGGTTATCGATATGTAGGCTTTTGTACGCAATAACTTTGATATGCAAAGGTAGCTAATTTTGAATAGATTAGTACATAAAATATTTTCAAAAAAAAAAAACGTGCATGAGATCGTAGCCGGAAAAAAATTTGCTGCACAGCAAACTGGAGTAAAAAAAAATGCATGCAGCTTGAGAATCCCCCATCCCCCCCCCCCCCCCCATAACTTTTCTAATGGTCCGTCCCTTAATAAATCAAACTATTCAGAATCCTAGGCTATAGGCTTCTAAATCGATCAGGACCGATACTTATCGGTATAGGACAATCTAATCACATATGCATAAAAGTCGATGTGTTCTTGAGCCGTTATGCGTGAAGTTATTGAACAATATGCTAATAACAAGAAATCGAAAATGTTTCATGTTAAGGACTTGTAGCATTTTATTTACTGTAGCACTTCATATGAGAACATGAGCTTCATACTCTTCCTTCTCTATAGTAGGATTACGTTTTGTTTCTGGTGGAAACAACAAAATATTTCTACATCAATACCAAGCGTTCAGTTAACCCGAAACCGAAAGTGCTTTGTAAGCAACATTCTGATTTAACAGTACACCGGATGATGCCTCTGAGCTGAGAACATGGATAACTCAGAAAAGCTCAAGGATGTGTTGATTGCTGGCTCTTTGATAAGGAATGGTTTAATGGTAAATATATGCGTTCTGACTAACGTTAAATCTGTTCAAAGTCACTTCCGCCTCCCCCGCCAGAGCGCACCTTCTCACTTTTCTCACAAAATTATCAAAAATGCGAACTCGATGAAATTGCAATGACAATACGGATATTGGTCGATAATTAAAAGGGTCAGTGGCAGTGTGATTCTCGAGACTTTGCAATTATGCAATTTTTTTTCAAGAAACGACTCCAATTGATAATAAACTAGCTTTTGAAAACTTTTGCAAAGGGTGACAATACGGATATTGGTCGATAATTAAAAGGGTCAGTGGCAGTGCCGCTTTTATAAATAGGTGTGATTCTCGAGACTTTTAGAATATCGGGAACAATGCCTGTTCTAATAGATTCGTTATAGATGTAAGTGAATATTGGCGAGATTATCGGGCCAGTGCTGATTTGATCAGATTGTTAGGGATATTAATAGATGCTTTAATTGTTGCCATCTAAGCCTAAAAAGAGCTCAAGGACTTGTATCTCAGTGATAGGGGACATAACGAAACTTGAGACTGGTGAGTTATGGATATAATCAGTAGGGTTTAGATTCGTTGGGTTAATTGAATTAGCTAAGCTAGGTCCTACGTTAACGAAATGTTGGTTGAATTGATTCGCTATGTCAAGATTGTTGGAAAATGTCTTATTCTAATTATTCGAGTAGGGTATAACTGACCTTTTGTTTTTCGCTTAATGAGCGTTCCAATGAGTTTCCAGGTGGCTTTGAAATTGTTTTTGCATCTCTCAAATTGCGTATTGTAATATCGTTTTTTGCTCTCGGATTTTATTTTGTTTAATCTATTAGCATATTTCTTATATTTGTTTGTTTTTTGCAAGTTATTACTATGGAAATGGGTCTGATACATTTTTTGCTTTTTCTTGATCGATTTCAAAATTCCATATGTAATCCATTGTTTGGTGAATTGTTTTAGTTTACTTCGTGGTACTTCTCTGACGGACGCATGCTTATTTGCCACCTCAATTATTGTATTTATCACCTTTACCGTAACGTAAATTTAGGTCAGCGTTTTCATTTAATTGAACGTTCCAGTCGATTTCTCGGATATCTTTTAAGTATGCATCTTCGTTAAATTGTTTATAATCTCTGTATAACTTTTTTTCATTACTTCGTTTGACAGTAGTATTTGCGATACAAAATACTGGGAGATGATATGTCGATTAATGTGATACCGGAAGTTATGTGAGAGATCGAAGTGTTTGTATAAATGTGGTCAATTAGAGTCTTAGTATGGTCAGTTATTCTAGTCGGCTTAGTAATGACGGGAGTGATGTTCTTTGCATAAAGCATATCTAAATATTTCTTCGTTGGTGGATGGCTTTTGATATAAATGATATAAATGTCATATTTACGTTGATTTAAATCCCTGATTGATGCATGGCGATCACGTCCCGTATTCACGTAAACAGTGTAATTGGATTGGTTTGGCAGTTGGCGGCGACTTCCGGGTCAACACAAAAAATAATAACAAATAAAGACTTGCGAAACTTGACTCGGGCGGCCAAAGGCCTGGCCCGAGTAACTAGCTACCCTCTAAAGCAAGTCTTCGAGTATTCGCAGAGTTCGTTCGTAAATATTCGCAGTTACGGATTGACGGCAGCGAAAAACACAAATCCATCTAATCCACGTAGGAGATATTTCCGTTCAGTCACCGCCGATGCAAATAGACGATGGTGAAACTTGGGGTTTGTTACCTGGGTAATTACCTATTATCTTTGCCGCTAAGTGAAGAGCTCGTATATTCGCCCTGTGTGAATGGTCTTTCCCGATAACTGGTATGTTTTTAGCGTCGCAATTGAGATACACAAGCGCATACGAATTTAAGCGTCTTGGCTCTTTCTAGGAAAGGAAAATAATTATTGTTGTTGTTTTTTCTTCCATCAGTTTCTTCTGTTGGTTAAATCATAATCCGGAATTATTCTTCCTCACTACTGGTTTATCTTACGGACATTTTTCGCTTCAAGTATTCGCGGGCAATTTCCCGTTTTCGAATAGAGTTTCACAAGCAAAGCAAAATAAAATGTACAGGGACGTGAAAAATCCCGGAAGACAATGAAAATTGAGACAAACAACCTAAACCAAAACCTTGTGAAACTTCAAATTCACTAGCAGTAATGCTAAAAACTTGCGTATCATTTCAATCAAGCATTGTGGAAGAGGATTAAAAGCCACCATAGCCGCGCAACATCATGACTAGCCTCCAATGCAGCCGTCCTTGGTGTCGTCACGCAACGCTTCCCTGCCCACAAGCGTTGCGTGACGACACTAAGGAAGGCTGCATAGGAGGCTACATCATGACATACATGTAGTTGCTTAAATGATTTGGATAAGAGTTTGTTAGTTTGTATATTATTTTCATGCCTCTATAGAATCAAAACTGATTAAAGGCCCTGAAATAAATAAATTAAGAACGCAACACACATTGGTCTTTACACATATTTTTATCTGAGTATTCTTCACTGAGCATGACGTATCATTTGCATTTGGAACGGTAAACATTCGTTAAACTTGTAAAACCTGTATTCTGTGACGTAAGAGAAGCAAGCCCGAAGAGAAGTGAGGGAAACGCTTTCAGTCAGGATACGCGGCCTGTCCAGCACATTCAAGTGAGCTGATTGAATGTAAGTACTTTCAAGATATATAATTAAAGATTGTATATAACTACTGGTCCAGCCCTTAGGATTGCAGAAAAACGCTTGAGCAATTTCATCGAGTTCGCATTTTTGATAATTTTGTGAGAAAAGTGAGAAGGTGCGCTCTGGCGGGGGAGGCGGAAGTGACTTTGAACAGATTTAACGTTAGTCAGAACGCATATATTTACCATTAAACAAATTAAACCATTCCTTATCAAAGAGCCAGCAATCAACACATCCTTGAGCTTTTCTGAGTTATCCATGTTCTCAGCTCAGAGGCATCATCCGGTGTACTGTTAAATCAGAATGTTGCTTACAAAGTACTTTCGGTTTCGGGTTAACTGAACGCTTGGTATTGATGTAGAAATATTTTGTTGTTTCCACCAGAAACAAAACGTAATTCTACTATAGAGAAGGAAGAGTATGAAGCTCATGTTCTCATATGAAGTGCTACAGTAAATAAAATGCTACAAGTCCTTAACATGAAACATTTTCGATTTCTTGTTATTAGCATATTGTTCAATAACTTCACGCATAACGGCTCAAGAACACATCGACTTTTATGCATATGTGATTTAGATTGTCCTATACCGATAAGTATCGGTCCTGATCGATTTAGAAGCATATAGCCTAGGATTCTGAATAGTTTGATTTATTAAGTATAATATACCCGATTATATTATAAAATTTCAAAGCGGTAACAGCTGAACTTGAATCATGCATGATCGAGTAAGACTAAGAAACATGAAACATTTCCGATTTCTTGTTATTAGCATATTGTTCAATAACTTCACGCATAACGGCTCAAGAACACATCGACTTTTATGCATATGTGAGTAATAGATTGTCCTATACCGATAAGTATCGGTCCTGATCGATTTAGAAGCATATAGCCTAGGATTCTGAATAGTTTGATTTATTAAGTATAATATACCCGATTATATTATAAAATTTCAAAGCGGTAACAGCTGAACTTGAATCATGCATGATCGAGTAAGACTAAGAAACATGAAACATTTCCGATTTCTTGTTATTAGCATATTGTTCAATAACTTCACGCATAACGGCTCAAGAACACATCGACTTTTATGCATATGTGATTTAGATTGTCCTATACCGATAAGTATCGGTCCTGATCGATTTAGAAGCATATAGCCTAGGATTCTGAATAGTTTGATTTATTAAGTATAATATACCCAATTATATAATAAAATTTCAAAGTGGTAGTAACAGCTGAAGGATGAACTTGAATCTGGCTCAAACAGAAAGCTTGATGCATGATCGAGTAAGACTAAGAAAAACAATAATATCGACATAATTGATGATTCATGAAGAACGCTAAATTCCAATTCGATCCGTGGTTTAGCCGGGTCCTGGCTTTGATCAGCCCCTATGGTTGTTTTATAGGTGCCGTCAGTAATTCAGCTCAGTTCAGTTCAGATTTATTTTGCTCATGTTCAAAAAGAAAAATATTACAGTTTATGAGTATTAGAAAGGGAATATGAGAAGTAAATATAAGTGAGAAAATATATAATAAATCAATCGTGCGCAGTGGTCAAAGTAGCATTAGGGCTTTCGAGTTGCATGACCACTGCCTGCGATGTTAATATTTCAACATAAAGATTACTCGATTATGTGAACCGAACTTAACACAATAATAACAATGAAATTTTTTTTTTAATGAAAATAAAGCCAATGTCTGTTAATCTAATAGTAGTTTATGCTTGAGAAAGGAGAAGCGATTGTTTGTATTGTTTTGAAAATGCGTAGGACGATTTTGACTGTTTTATATTATAATCGATTGACTCCCAAATTAAAGACGAAATAAATATAAATGACTAGCCTCCAATGCAGCCGTCCTTGGTGTCGTCACGCAACGCTTCCCTTCCCACAAGCGTTGCGTGACGACACTAAGGACGGCTGCATAGGAGGCTACATCATGACATACATGTAGTTGCTTAAATGATTTGGATAAGAGTTTGTTAGTTTGTATATTATTTTCATGCCTCTATAGAATCAAAACTGATTAAAGGCCCTGAAATAAATAAATTAAGAACGCAACACACATTGGTCTTTACACGTATTTTTATCTGAGTATTCTTCACTGAGCATGACGTATCATTTGCATTTGGAACGGTAAACATTCGTTAAACTTGTAAAACCTGTATTCTGTGACGTAAGAGAAGCCCGAAGAGAAGTGAGGGAAACGCTTTCAGTCAGGATACGCGGCCTGTCCAGCACATTCAAGTGAGCTGATTGAATGTAAGTACTTTCAAGATATATAATTAAAGATTGTATATAACTACTGGTCCAGCCCTTAGGATTGCAGAAAAACGTTTGAGCAATTTCATCGAGTTCGCATTTTTGATAATTTTGTGAGAAAAGTGAGAAGGTGCGCTCTGGCGGGGGAGGCGGAAGTGACTTTGAACAGATTTAACGTTAGTCAGAACGCATATATTTACCATTAAACCATTCCTTATCAAAGAGCCAGCAATCAACACATCCTTGAGCTTTTCTGAGTTATCCATGTTCTCAGCTCAGAGGCATCATCCGGTGTACTGTTAAATCAGAATGTTGCTTAAAAAGTACTTTCGGTTTCGGGTTAACTGCATGAACGCTTGGTATTGATGTAGAAATATTTTGTTGTTTCCACCAGAAACAAAACGTAATTCTACTATGGAGAAGGAAGAGTATGAAGCTCATGTTCTCATATGAAGTGCTACAGTAAATAAAATGCTACAAGTCCTTAACATGAAACATTTTCGATTTCTTGTTATTAGCATATTGTTCAATAACTTCACGCATAACGGCTCAAGAACACATCGACTTTTATGCATATGTGAGTAATAGATTGTCCTATACCGATAAGTATCGGTCCTGATCGATTTAGAAGCATATAGCCTAGGATTCTGAATAGTTTGATTTATTAAGTATAATATACCCAATTATATTATAAAATTTCAAAGCGGTAACAGCTGAACTTGAATCATGCATGATCGAGTAAGACTAAGAAACATGAAACATTTCCGATTTCTTGTTATTAGCATATTGTTCAATAACTTCACGCATAACGGCTCAAGAACACATCGACTTTTATGCATATGTGATTTAGATTGTCCTATACCGATAAGTATCGGTCCTGATCGATTTAGAAACATATAGCCTAGGATTCTGAATAGTTTGATTTATTAAGTATAATATACCCGATTATATAATAAAATTTCAAAGTGGTAGTAACAGCTGAACTTGAATCTGGCTCAAACAGAAAGCTTGATGCATGATCGAGTAAGACTAAGAAAAACAATAATATCGACATAATTGATGATTCATGAAGAACGCTAAATTCCAATTCGATTCGTGGTTTAGCCGGGTCCTGGCTTTGATCAGCCCCTATGGTTGTTTTATAGGTGCCGTCAGTAATTCAGCTCAGTTCAGTTCAGTTCAGATTTATTTTGCTCATGTTCAAAAAGAAAAATATTACAGTTTATGAGTATTAGAAAGGGAATATGAGAAGTAAATATAAGTGAGAAAATATATAATAAATCAATCGTGCGCAGTGGTCAAAGTAGCATTAGGGCTTTCGAGTTGCATGACCACTGCCTGCGATGTTAATATTTCAACATAAAGATTACTCGATTATGTGAACCGAACTTAAGACAATAATAACAATGAATTTTTTTTTTTTTATGAAAATAAAGCCAATGTCTGTTAATCTAATAGTAGTTTATGCTTGAGAAAGGAGAAGCGATTGTTTGTATTGTTTTGAAAATGCGTAGGACGATTTTGACTGTTTTATATTATAATCGATTGACTCCCAAATTAAAGACGAAATAAATATAAATGTATGGATTCCATAGTTGGTTCGAGCTTTTGGTCTGCTAAAATTTTGCTTAGCAGCGAATCTGGTGGAATACCGGTCGTTTCGATACCAGTCAGCGGCAGGGATAGGAACAGTGTCTCCTATGTCTATAGCAGAGCACAATGCGCAGCACCAGTCAATGTCTTGCTCAGCTTTCACAGCTTCTCTGTATTCTTCTTGAGAAACGCCAGTGTCGCATTTCCTGTGCTGCCACTTCCCGCATCCATCGCACTGGAGGCCTTCTTGGCGCGGTCTAACAGGCTCGTGGCACTTCAAACAGTTATCTTGAGCAGACATTTAGGCACTAAACAAAGCGATTGTTTGCGCATTGTACTCGTACCGATCCCAATGGTATTGCTTTCTCAGGAAAAACAAACACACACATGGGGATATATATATATAATCTGAAGTGTCATCTTTTTTTTGATCGGGTGTATATATATATATATATATATATATATAATAAAAATGCGAACAAGAACTCAGGACTGTTACACATACATACGTACATATCGATATTGTGAGAAACAAAATTATATTTTTAAAGTTAGTGCTTTTAGATTGAACATTATAGCAAGCGTATCAATATAGGTGTCTTCTCAGTGTTTTGAGAATGTCAAAAAGAGCTTTTTTCAGCTTTCGTCTAAAGCCTTTTTGGGGAAGTTTTCTGAGGCAGCATGGGATCTCATTCCACTGTTTGGCTCCGAATCTTAAAAGGGATTGTTTTTGCATTTCAGTTCTTGAATTTTTAATATAATAATTATTGGATGCAGAATTAAGACCTTGTGTTATAGGAATGGATAATTGATGTAGTTTCAAATAGATTCAACATATTTATCGGAGCTGAATTATTATTTATGTCGTACATTAAATTAGATATTGATTCATAGTATAGGAAATTTACTGGCAATATGTTAGCATCAATAAATAGGGGGATGACGTGGTCATTACGATCAGCAAAATACATGAATCGGAGCACTCGTTTTTGCCGAATTTGGAGTTTGTTCAGATAGGACTTACAAGCTTGGCCCCAAGCTGTAATTCCATAAGTCAAGTAAGGAACAATTAAAGATCTATAAATATTGTGTAGGATATGCAAAGGAACGAAATGTCTTATTTTTGCAATTAGGCCTATTGTTTTGCTGATTTTTGTGGCTATATGGTCAATTTTATAATTCCAAAATAAATTGGAGGAACACCATGTGGTTATAGTTTTGGAAGATATGTATGGACCAATTTGTGTTGTTTGGACTCGTTCTTGTAGGTAGGTTGGAAACCATTTATTAATTATTCCGCGAAAACCATAATAGTTTAATTTGGTGTGGTTGCCACATACGTGTGGCTTGTGGCGGGTTTTCCCCACCTTTGCTGAAGAAATTGTTCATTTACGTACATTACTATCGTTCGAATGTGGTTTAAATAAAATCGTCACAATAGTGGCCAAATTTCATCCAAACTGAGACTGGCTATCATTCTCTTATTATCTTTCTTCAGCAAACCAGTGCGACGGCACACAGAGCTCTCGATCTTTTCTTTATAAGCAAATGACTCGATATAAAAGGATATTGTGATTTACTGTATCGAATGCCTTTTTAAGGTCTATAAATACTCTACAGGAAAATAAGCGTTTGTCCATGTTAGTCTGAATTGCATTGATTATATCAAGAATCGCGTGTTGCGTTGAGTGTCCTTTACGAAAACCATATTGTGAAGTACATGTAGATAGAATGTTCTTATCATGCATCTATAAAAGATATCATTCTACTGTACATCAGCTTTTCAAATATTCTATTAAAATTAGATAATAAAGAAATCGGTCTATAGTTATTTGAATCGGTCTCGTCATCTGCTTTATACTGATTGGAACACTAAAATGAATTTTTGACATTTTGATTTTGGAAGGATATGCTCCCAGTTCGATAGATTTGTTAAAAATGTTGGATAGCACATCACCTAGAATATTGCTTGCACATGCATTTCAGTATTTGTGTGGGACATGCAGGAGTATAGACCATGAAATTTGTTATTTGGTAGGGACAAGATTTCCAGTTTAACTTCTTCTGGTATAATGGGATCAAACAGAAAAGAGCTATCAGCGGATTTTGTTTTGTTTAGATAGTCTAGGTAATTTCTCTGCGCTAATGGTAACTTGTTTGCTAATTTATTACCGACAGATGCAAAATGTTCGTTTAAAATGTTCGGTATTTCCAAAGGGCCTCTTGTGATTCTGTTACTGTTATTAAAATACTTGATAACACTAATATTCCTATGGTTCGTTGATTTTCGGTTTAGTAAATTATTTATTCCTTCCCATGTTTTTTTTCATATTAGGAAGGTTAGCATTAAAAAATTCGTGAACATATTGTTATTTACTTATTTTATTTCTGTAAAGTTTGTAACTGGCGTCATCACCAGATGCATATAGATTGATTTTAACTTTAATTGAGGCACGTAAACCTTTAGTAATCCAAGGTTTTGCAAGTTGCTTTGCGTTTTGATAATGTTTTCATGGGAGCATGTTTGTTAACAAATTGAACTTATTATAAAAATAAGAAAACAATTTATCTACATCATTGGCTCCATTCACGAGGATTTCTGTCCAGTTCACTTGGGAAAGATCGTCATTTAAACGATCGGGAGAAGACTTCGAGAAGTCACGCATTTTTGTTCTGTATAGAACTGGTTTATCCCTTGATGCTTTCGTTATACAAAATTGTCTGAGAGAAATGGTCGCTAATATCAGATATATTATGTTTCCACTGGCCAGAATTTGCTCAGGATTGTTGACGAAAATGTTGTCAATACGTATTGCTGATGTGCTTCGAACACGAGTTGGTTTGTCAACTGTGGGAATGAGATAACAACTCTCGCATTTTAGAAGGTCTATATTAAAATCGCCCATTATATAAATGCATTTCCCAGTAGAAGTAATTTTTTCAATTGTTTCTTCGAAGTATGATTGGAAGCGTTCTGCGGAATTGTGTTGTCTGTAAATGATGCCGCAAATTATATTTTTCTTCTGAACAAAGGATATTTCTATCCCACATAGTTTGAAATGCTTCATTAGATATTCTTTCTACTGCCTGGTAATTGAGCGTATCGTCTATAAACATTCCAACACCTCCTGGTGCTAGCGGCGTTGGCACGTACTCTGACTGATGGTACTACTATAGGACGCTATTATACGGACTCATTAGTTATTCAGGCCCGGTGTAAAAGAGGTTTGAAACCGAATAAATTACCAAAAAGGGTACAAAAGTGGGCAATAATGTGTGGTAGGATTGGGGGCATATTTTACTAGATGAATAACGTTTTTGGTTAAGGGAAATACGAGGTTCAATAGCATAAGTTCCAAATTAATTACATGCAGTACCCCTTTCCCGCGCTTTCAATGAACTAATTATATACAGGCTCCCTTTTTTTCATGCTATGAAACTGACCGGCACCGCAACGATTGGTAAACCTTTAACCCCTAATTAAGACGTAGACGCTTTTCGAAAAGAAGAACAGCAGCAGGGAAAATATCATGAGCTACATGTGTACCAATATGAAAGCAATATGGTGGGAATTTTAAACGGAATCAGAAAGGCAGCAGTGTGACAACTACCCTGCTTATGTTTTGATGCGTAATTACGTTGAATCAGGCGGAGAGGAAAACCTGCTCATGAACTGCAGTTTCAAGTACGTTATCATAACCATTCTAGGAACTTTGAACCATCGATCATTAACCCTTTATGAAGCTGTGTTTGCGACAGAACGCTATTTCTAATAAGTGCCGGCGTGAGTTTATTACTCGGGAATTATCTGAACTGCATGGTGAGGCTGAAATTATGTATATACGCACACAAATCTTACTTGTTCCCTACTTTTAAAATTTTACGAAGTGTAATGACTAATGCCTGTATAATCACAGGCAGCCCAAGCTAATGATTTTTACAAGGAATGTATGGGAATGTTTAGAAAAAATCTAAAACTGTACTAAAATGATCAATAAAGTCATAAAACCTTACCTGTGTGTTGTGAAGTTGTTCCTCTTCATCACTGATGTGTTTATTTCTGGTTTGAGGCACTTCTGGGATTTTATTTCCCTCCCCTATATAAATATTGAGAAGGCAGGAAACACGAAACTCCATTAGTCCACGTGGCGACTCTTCGAAGCCTCATAATTCTTTTAAAATCCAAACTTTCAGAATTTTACCTCCAGAAACCCTATCTTACATTCCACTAGCACTCATTTAATCGATCCATCGCTTATTTCCTCGCTTTGTAAGTACTCAAATTCAACGGTTTCTGCAGCCAACCTAGCCTGTAACGATCCGGGGTTGGATCAACTTAGCCTTTTTTCATGGGCTGCCTGTGCTAGTTGAACCACAGGCAGCCTGTGGTTGAACGTGGCTTTTCTTCGGAAGCAGTGACGAACGAGTGCCGAAGGAATTCAACACCTCGTGTTTTTTTCGAAGAGATTCGGAGAAGAAAGTCATTGTGCTCAATCGACCAATCGCTGAACGGTGAAATCTGCTGGGGAGACCCACGAACTTTTCAGCAAACAATAGGTGAAGTAAATGTCAAATAGAAATGTAGTCGATTTCTTGATTTAGTTTTCTTCAAAAGCTGTTTCAAATGTAAAATAACCAAAAACGGAACTGACCAAGGTAAGTTGTACAAGAATTTGTTATAGACGATTCCGTTGAACTGACTGCAATATGAGAGTGAAAAAATACGTCCGTGTAGCGGCTAGAATATGGTGTGACAAATAGGTCAGTGAGAACTCGTATTGACCCTTATCTTTCCTGTAGCCTAACAGATGAGCAAAGAGCAGTTAGAACTGCCGAAGCAGGACATATTAGGGACTTTAAGCAACCAGCCGACGGCAATGACGACGGGACGTAGAAAAGTCCCTTTCTCCCGAAATTTGGTGTGTACTATTTCCCTCGTTCACCTTGAATTGTTTTTCACAACCAGATTTTCGAAAAATATGACCGAGTATAGAGTTCCGTTCACGCCGAACGAAAAACGGATTGATTTACTTTCTTATACGTTCGCGTTCTCTTTAAAACGTACAATTTGGGGTTTTCACGTTGTGTTTTTGCAGAGAACGGTGGAAATGTAGGCGACTGCGTGCATTTTCACGTGCAGCTATTGTATTTTGTAATTAAGGCTATTGTTTTATGCCGTCGTCGAAGACATTGCCGACGTGTTTTGCTTAAAGTCCCTATTAATATCCTGTTGAGTAAACGAAACCGTAACGCGTCTGAAAAGCCTTGGACGAAATGTTGTAGTGGTGTGTTCTAGTGGCATTTCCGCTACTGTATTTGACGATTCAATGAAAACAACCCATGTATAGCGGAAAACCGTCCTAAAAATAACTCTGTATATTTCACCGTTCAGCGATTGGTCGATTGAGTACAATGACTTCGTTCTCCGAATCTCTTCGAAAATACACGAGGTGTTGAATTCCTTCGGCACTCGTTCGTGACTGCTTCCGAAGAAAAGCCACGTTCAACCACAGGCTGCCTGTGGTTCAACTAGCACAGGCAGCCCATGAAAAAAGGCTAAGTTGATCCAACCCCGGATCGTTACAGGCTAGGTTGGCTGCAGAAACTGTCGAATTTGAGTACTTACAAAGCGAGGAAATAAGCGATGGATCGATTGAATGAGTGCTAGAGAAATGTAAGAAAGGGTTTCTGGAGGTAAAATGCTGAAGTTTGGATTTTAAAAGAATTATGAGGCTTCGAAGAGTCGCCACGTGGACTAATGGAGTTTCGTGTTTCCTGCCTTCTCAATATTTATATAGGGGAGGGAAAAAAAATCCCAGAAGAGCCTCAAACCAGAAATAGACACATCAGTGATGAAGAGGAACAACTTTACAACACACAGGTAAGGTTTTATGACTTTATTGATCATTTTAGTACAGTTTTAGATTTTTTTTAAACATTCCCATACATTCCTTGTAAAAATCATTAGCTTGGACTGCCTGTGGTATAATGTAAATATGGACACTGTAATTCGAACTGGAAATGAAATCGATCGTAAATTGAACTTTATGTGACTTCATAGAGACCAAGAAGAAAGAGTTGAAATCGTTAAAGTGTATATGAAACGAAAATTAAGTTGATCTTATTTGAAAGTCCTTTCGAAATGAGGAAGAATGGCGTTTTCCGTTTGTGAATATCTCATCTCGTTCCAGAGATATTCAGGTTTTTGTAATATGTAAATTAGATTACCTGTGACGTCATGACCTCGACACAGCCTGGAGACAAATCACAAAATAAAGAATATCTCTGAAAATAGTGGCTAAAAATAATTGATACTTTGTACATGTATGGTACTAAGGAAAATACACGTCAGTGTGCAAATCATGACGTTGCCATGGAAACACTCTTGGCCCCACTCTCATTTGACCTTGAACATAAAATCATATCTGATCGTAATATATGACTCTGTTATACAAAACAATTTTCTTTAAACCCCGCATATACAATGCCTACATTGTATGAAAATGTCTGATACGCCTATGACAGTAAATTGTATATTACGAAGGAGAAATCAAGGAATCTATTTTTATCATGAAAGTGATTTTGCGTGATTTTGCGCCGGTATGAGTTTATTTAGTTAAGAATACAACACGACGTTGTGTTTGTTTAATTTAGTGTAGACTAGCATTCTGTACTCTTTTCAGTCATGAACTGATTCTGGAAATAGTTTAGGCAAGATTATGGAAGGATTGAAGTAAAATGGTTTCTAGGTGAACGACGATTTTGGTTGAGGGAAGTACGAGATTTTTGCGGCAGAATTAACACCGTTCCTTGCTAATCAATTATCCCTGGTGTGGGTTTATTTATTTAGTTAGGAATACATGACTTTACATTAGCATTCGGAACTCAATAACTGATTTTATTACGCAACAGTTGCTCATGATATCTTTAACTCTACATGTTATCACGCCCTGATATCAGTATAGTGGTCGCTTAATCATTGTGAAACCTATTATGGCTTAATTCGGATAAGCGCGGATTAAAACCCTGGTCGAAAAAGCTAACAAAACGTTATTCGAATTCTTTGCTTTGCTCTTTGCGGTAGAACGCGGGAACGTGTTTAGCGCCGGCCAATTTGAATTTAACTATTTGTGTGTCGACAAAAACAAAAACTCGACGGCAAAGTACAGCCGAACCTAGTGTTTGTGATATACCAATGTTAAATACATCTAAAGAAACTATGGAACAGTACTGAACTATAAATACGTATTAACTATGTGTATGCGTGCGGACTAGAGAAAAACTCGAGAATAAAGTTGGACCCGTAACTAAGTTAACTTTTCAATTCAAACACTGATTTTGACATGCGTTGCCTTGAACACACTTTACACATTGTCTTTCCAATTATCAGTCTGTCCTACCAATGTTTTCAAATGCCCTTTGTTGTTTCATAAGTCGCCCTCCTTTAGCACGTTCCAACAAATTAACTTCTTAGCGAGGGAAACGGCAGCCGGTCTCGGTTGATCCAGGCGGTTTCTGTTCCAGTAGCGAAATTGCGAGTTCAACTATCTCTGTGTGTGTGCGTTCGGATCGGAGAAACTCCAGGATTCGAACCTACATTAAGTTTGTGTTATTGCGGAACACTGATTCAACTTCTCAGTGAGCTAACAAAAGTGTTCGAATTGTTTGCTTTGCCCCTGAGAGATCTCGCGGGAACACGGTTTCTGTTTAGCGAACATCTGAGTTTAACTATATATGTGTGTGCGTGCATGTGTTCGTGTTGAAGAAACTCGAGGACTCAAACCAAAATTAAGCCAGTTTGAACTCTCTATACTAACCCAGAAATACGTTTCACCTTTATTCATTGGATTGAATTAATTGCTAGAGCAATTAATGTCCGCTTTGCTAACTTATCTAACTTATACGCTAGCCTCATCATGATTTTCCTGGACATTTGTTAGCCCCTATTCTCACTGGGCTTCTGATGGTATAAATAGGGGAGTCTTAGGTCTTTCAAGATCATTTGCTACTGAAGTCACTCTGCGGTGAACATGAAGAGAAACATTGACATGGAAAGTGAAGAAAGTGACACCTCGAATGATGAGAGTGAGGATGAAGAGGAACCAAGAATTAAAGATGTTTTGGATGATCTTCCGAGAGTCGTCTCCCATAAAGATGCTTCGGATTTATTGCACAGTATGGCCTCTTCTAAGGATATTTTATTTTGGACGCCAAGAGGAGAATCGCTTCGTAGCAAGCGTAGAATTCCGGTGACGAATATAGCGGCCCTGGTAGAATATGTCTTACTTCCCTATAGCAAGGATATGCTGAGACCTCGCGCTCTCAATACATTTCTAGGGGTCTTGCTGAGCTAGGAATCAACAAACGTCTAATTCACAGTGTTAAAGCTTTTGATTATGTCTTCAATGTTATGTCTGTTCTTGGTTTTGATTTCCTAACAGGATACAACCTATAGAATTCAGTTCTAAATCGTAATACTGTTTTTTGCTATAATTGTCCTCCATTTTACAGGACGGTTTTCTGCTGTGTACATCTGTTATGTAGTAATGTTGCTCTCCTTGCATCAGGTTCAGGACTTTTGAATTTTTCCTGACCCGTTTCCAAAACAAGGTACTCGTACAAAGTAGGTAAACTAAAATAAATGAACGCCGGTAGTTTTCTTACTGTGACACCACCATTCAGTTGTATGAAACAGCAGTTTGTCTTTGATTTCTTCAACATCTTATCCCATGCATGCTAGGTTGTTCTCGTATTTGCTGGTGGAACCATAGCCATCGAATTGGTGTACCATGTTTTCTATCTGCTCGAGATACAACTTTGTGTCTTTTATCACCAACGGTTGTTTTTACCTTGACTTTGTTCTCGCATGATCTCGATCATCTTAGTGTAGCTATTGGATTCGTACAGATATTTAACATACTGGTGCAAGATTCGTTCAGTCTCCTCGTACTTCGGGTCCTCAGGTTTGGTAGAGTATTCCTGTTCCATAATTTGAGGAAACAGCTGGAACAGTTTTCTTGGCGGAAATTGAACTCCCAAACGAATGTGTACAGCACTGAACGCGTTTTCCCAAAACTGTTCATCGGCTTTCCAGCCAATCAGGTCACTCAGACTGAGTATTCTTCCTGTTTTTGCTTCAGCTCTCGTAGTCTTTCTTCACTGTCTTCCGATTGTTTCACAAACATGGTAAAACAGAAATCGGAACAATGTTTTGAGATATCTAATTTTGTTTGTTTCTTGCTATTCGGTTTTATTTTTGATGTTCAGCTTCTGTCTTTTGTCACAGAGATCTCCCATCTTTTCGAACTTAGTTTTCTTTGTGGATGGTTCATCATCTTCTGTGTGAGACCAATGTTTCAGGTTTCGGCGACTTCTCAACAGCATTTTGAAGCTTGGATCTGTCAGGTATTACCTCTATACAGCTAAGCCCACCTTGATATGTAGTCCCCAGTGGAGTGTCTTTTATATCCAGTCTCTGATGTCAGGATCATTTGCATTTCTGAGCCCATAATAATAACGACCGCAGGCCGGTATAATCAATGCGTTTAACCGTGTCCTCTAGCGTAAAATCAAACTCAAGGTTACAAACAAAATAAAATGAAGATAGCGGCAGATTGCAATGAGTAATCCTTGGAAATTATTTTAAATAACCACTAAAAACATACGCAATAGTTAAAATGATCTCCTGTTTTTTTACAAGTTCAACCGATAACGTCAAGCAATGTTTCCGTAACTCCGTCGAACGGCCGCGGAGTGTACACAAAAAAAGCTAAGCTGCGTTGTTTTCAGTAAAACTTCCCTAACTTTCACCGGGACTTCAGCTGCTGTCGTAATAGCTGGGATTGTCCGTAAAATCGGAATGTCTGCCGGAAAGGCAAGAATTGACCGTCGTGTTCAGTATGCCCTAAGTAAAGTGAGACTGGTGAGAAACTTAAATAGTCGCATCAGTAGCTCCCAAATATTTCCCAGCAACATACCTACTTCGTGACCCCGGGTTCGTGAAACAGAAGATCGGAGCATATTGTACACATCTTAGGGAGTTAGTTGTATGTAAACATCCCTTTACAGACCTCGGAATCTATCTTTGAAAAAAGGTAAACTTCAAGACAATACAATATGTTTTTCACAGGGTAACTATCCACAAAGGTACATTGTTTCACAGCCGCCATTGTACTACAAACTGGTAACTGATAAAATGACTGCACTCAGCAAAGGGAGTATTCACATATAAGCTAATAAGAAAACGAATTCCAGCTTCATCATAGACTTCGCTTTCACAAAACATATTACTTATCGTTATTCCGTTTCTTGGACATGTTTAAGCTTAAAATTCGTTAATACAAAACTGGTTGCGAAACTGTATGAGTTTCTATGTGTATGAACGCTATGTGAAAGAAACACCCGTGGTTACTGACTTTCGCAAACCATGATTCTCAAGAGCGTGATCAATATAGACCTCTTCATTCATACCTCTCTTAATAAAATATTTGGGTAAGAATATGAATCCTACGTTGCTGTGTGACTAATTTCTAGGAAATGAAAGTGGTGTCATTCTCTTTTCATTTTCGATTTTTTTTCTAATTACTCTTGGTAACGTTTTTTTAAGCAACCATTTATATTTTAGTCACTGTGCCACTTTTGCTTATGTAACTGCTTGTTTACTTTACGTGTTGAACCCTATGGTACTTCTGTGAATATTTATGTGACCATGCAATTTTATGTATGTGAGCCAGTCGGACTTCATGATGGTTACGTAGATTTTACAGTTTATCGACACGGTTAGTCAGTCTACGGACATAGAAGTAAGTGATCGACTCTACTCTGTATTTTACTCGTTTATCATGCATGCTTTTTGTTTCTTAGTCTAATTGATATTTAGTTTTGTACCGTATAAGACCCCATCAACTGTAATCTACCGACGATCATTTTAGTCAATCGTACTCAGCTGAAACCGGAGTCATAGAAGCGCATGTCATATTGAGCTATTATTCAGTACTACTGCTGGCATGAACGATCACAGAAGGTGACTGAACTCGATGGTTTGAATTTGTTTTATTCAATAAGAGAATCGCATATCGAAGTGGTAGGACCTAGTCTCTTGCAATTGAGATCTTTCATCGCTAGTTTTTCGATCCTTCCCCTAGTAAGGCATTAACTTCAATGCTACCATACATTATTTTCTACTTCTTCACATCTGGGATTCCCGGTCATTCATAGCGTGGGAAAATCATGATGAGGCTGACGTATAAGTTAGCAAAGCCGCACATTAATTGCTCTAGCAATTAATTCAATCCAATGAATAAAGGTGAAACGTTTTTCTGGGTTAGTATAGATAGTTCAAACTGGCTTAATTTTGGTTTGAGTCCTCGAGTTTCTCCAATACGAACACACGCACACACATATATTGTTAAACTCAGATGTTCGCTAAACAGAAACCGTGTTCCCGCGAGATCTCTCAGGGGCAAAGAAAACAATTCGAACACTTTTGTTACTGCTCGCTGAGAAGTTGAATCAGTGTTCCGCAATAACACAAACTTAATGTAGGTTCGAATCCTGGAGTTTCTCCGATCCGAACGCACACACACAGAGATAGTTGAACTCGCAATTTCGCTACTGGAACAGAAACCGCCTGGATCAACCGAGACCGGCAGCCGTTTCCCTCGCTAAGAAGTTAATTTGTTGGAACGTGCTAAAGGAGGGCGACTTATGAAACAACAAAGGGCATTTGAAAACATTGGTAGGACAGACTGATAATTGGAAAGACAATGTGTAAAGTGTGTTCAAGGCAACGCATGTCAAAATCAGTGTTTGAATTGAAAAAGTTAACTTAGGTACGGGTCCACTTTATTCTCGAGTTTTTCTCTAGTCCGTACGCATACACATAGTTAATACGTATTTATAGTTCAGTACTGTTCCATAGTTTCTTTAGATGTATTTAACATTGGTATATCACAAACACTAGGTTCGGCTGTACTTTGCCGTCGAGTTTTTGTTTTTGTCGACACACAAATAGTTAAATTCAAATTGGCCGGCGCTAAACACGTTCCCGCGTTCTACCGCAAAGAGCAAAGCAAAGAATTCCACACCAGGGATAATTGATTAGCTAGGAACGGTGTTAATTCTGCCGCAAAAATCTCATACTTCCCTCAACCAAAATCGTCGTTCACCTAGAAACCATTTTATTTCAATCCTTCCATAATCTTGCCTAAACTATTTCCAGAATCAGTTCATGACTGAAAAGATTACAGAATGCTGTCTACACTAAATTAAACAAACACAACGTCGTGTCCCTTACGAAATGAGACTATTTAAGTATACTTTTAGTATACCAGAAGTATACTGCAACTGTACACTCCTAGTAATCTGGATGTCTGCAGTATACTTTCTGTATACAACAACCAAATGGTAGCTTGGGCTAGTCTTTGGTGTAGTATACTTTAAGTATACTTCAAGTATACTTAAATATACTTTAAGTATACTTTAAGTATACTACAAGATGTGTAGTATACTAAAGGTATACATTGCAAAACACTTTCAGATGGATAAATATGCAGGCATACAGTGAAGTATACTTTTAGTAAACTCTCGAAAATGTGGTATACTAAAAGTATACATCAATTATTTTGCCAAACACTATTTCAGCATGATGAATATGCAGGTGTATGGTGAAGTATACTTTTAGTATACTCCACAATATGTAGTATACTAAAAGGATATATCGATTATTTTGCCAAATATAGTACGTACTATATTTGAGCTGGATGCATGAATGTGCAGGTACACAGTGAAGTATACTTTTAGTATACTCCAGAATATTACAATAACTGCTCAAAATTGCATCATTTAATTTAATATATATTTTATGTAGTGATGGTAGAAAGTGTACAAACAGTGTACAATGTATTAGTAGTAGTGTAGTACTAGTTTATTTACCCACATATCACAAAATTGAGCATGCAGAGAACTATTTTAAATGTGAATTAACATACAATTAATTTAAATGCTAAGATATATTTAAAAAGTAGTTTTGTCTGAATAAGATGTAAGAATAAAACATAATTAAATACATATATATATATATATATATATATAAATATATCTTCTTTATACTGTTTATATACTAATCATATATACTCAACAAACATATAGGTTGGCGTTTGTGTAAAACTAGCTAATATAAAAGCGAGGCCAGTTCTGAGTTCTGATAGGCCCAGCTAACATGCAGCCTTGGCATGGGTGTTAAAATGGCTTTACGACTTAATGCTTTCCCAGGCAGACACAGCAAATCAGATGAGGAGTTGGTTGACCAGTTCATTAGCGTTGAGATTCCTTGAATATATAGCCACACCATTTCGCAAATTAATCCTCAGATGAATGAAGCATTGATGAAGCACGCCCGGCCAGCTCAAGTAAAGTTCTCAACAACAAACAAAGCTGATCCCAGGATGCATTGCTTATCTAAAGACCACTGACCTGAATTGTGCGGGCACATCGCGCCATTTTCAAAACTAACAACTTCGATTCGGCGGCACGACGTGCGATCTCTTGTATAATATGGCTTCCAGACTGAGCAAAGGGTTTTCAAAACACATGGGAGATAAGAAAACTATAAAGGTAAGATGTGATCATTCAATTGTTGTGGATTGTAACAAGACAAGAGCCCATCTGGGCTTTCACTCGGGCCACATGAGATTGAAGATGAAATACACTTTCATTTGAAATCCTCTTAGTAATAACCAAAGGGAAGAATTATTAGCTGAATTTAGCAGTCTTTAGGAGTGGCCGGTAGCGCGGTGACTTTCATTCTCTGCTCTCCTAGTATATATGTAATTTAATATTTTCGATTTTTCTCGTATTTTGACCTTTGAATTTAAACACTACCGTATTCGTTTAACACACTGCATTTGAGCAGGCATATATTCATTGTTTTGAACCCGAGAATTAACCGTACTACCGTACTTCATGGTCCCTTTCTTTAGTAGTGGGTTGTGGTGATTGTAAACTCTCGTCGTTTAGCACAGAAAATGTATTGTGATGAATAGGGATCGGGTTGTCATGTAAGAAAGATGGCTCTTGAACAAACTGATTCGTTGCTAAAGCTTCAGTAGGTTGGGTAGTCTCGGAACACTGGAGACCTTGGTCTTTCATTGTCTTCTTTTTTGTATTCTTGTTTTTTTTTTTAAAGTTTGAAAGTCGGATCTCAGCTTTATTATATCCGTTTTCAACTCGCCATTTTCAACTTCTACGTCAATAATACGCGATGATTATCTTGCTGCACTAATTTGTCTTCCAAATGACTGAGTTTCGTTTTGATGTGACGAGAGTAAGAATTCATTACGCATATCAATTATGTCAGCCTCCATGTTACAAATCAAGGTCATTAAAGCAGCGAGAGAGTTCTTATTGCGGGGTAACAATCCTCGTGAAGAATCTAAAGAATTCCGTCTCTTCCGGTTTGAATTTGACTCATGTGTATGTTGCTTTTGGAGTTTCAAGGATATGTTGATCCAAACTACAGGCTCTTGGGGTTTTTCATTGACTTGTGAACTTGCAGGCTCTGTAATTTGTTTTGTTTTCTTAGTATAACATAAAGTGTTGAACATGTTCATGTTCTCAAGCATGTCGCGCGTGACCCCTGTTTCTTCATTCATTAAGTTCTCTACTTTCATCTGTAATCTGGGAAACTCAATCTTTGCCCATGCATGCCTTGGCACATAACTATTCCTGTTGTTAAGTAGACGTGGATGATTATAAGTAAAATCCATCGACAGCTTGTACCGTTTCAACTAGGTCAATATCCTCGCTGGAACGAAATAACTTGATCTCAATACTCTCTGATCCAACTTAATTACGGTAAATGTAAATCTCTGACAGTTTTTAAGAGACTCATAATATTGGTCTTGAAGTGCCTTCACCCAAAATAAGATGTTCTCCTCGGATGTTTTAAATGCAGCACAGCGAGCCGATGGCTTATAGATTCCAATATCTATTTCTTCGAATTTTAGCTTTCCGGATCCTGGCCCCTTCACTGGTCGTCGTAGGTGTCGTATATAAAATCACTGGCCATCTGGGTAAAAAACGCGCTCCTTCGGCTCCGACAATAGCGCTAGTTGAAATATCCTGAGCCTGTTGGAAGGCTTTCGCACGAGTGAAGTTAAATAAAACATTCAGCTGCTTACATTTGAGAGATGGGACTCCAAATTAGAGAGAAAGTTCCTCGCGCCGTAGTCCTCCATCTTGATTTTACTGTATTAAATTATGTAAATAAATTAACCTGGCGATTGTTGCGTGACCAGCACAGTGCAATCTGATTGGTGTGAACTTGACCTTTAACGCATGCGCATAATTTTTTTTTTTAAATAACGGTTTGCATTTTAAGACTCGGTGCTGCCACAGGCAGCACGAGTAAAAAGGGAATATAGCGCTTGGTTATCATACTTTTAGTTCAGCTGTTGTTTGAACGGTTTCAATCATTCTCGTGCACGTTGTCTGCATCATCATCATCATCATTTTATTATTTAACTCATGTGTACAAAATAGCAAGATTATACTAATACAAATAATTAATGATAATAACATTTACTTACAGTTTTGAACAAGTTAGTTTACAAATATAAGTACACAATTGAGTAAGGGCCGCCCTAAATAGCAGAGCTAATCGAGAGGATGACCCTTTTAAGCTAAATAATAAAAAAAGAAGAGAATGCGATCAAGTTTATACACAGTTTTTTTTTTAAATAAAATAGTATTTCTCCAGTAGGAAAATAACACGTACAAATAATCAGTTAGTGTGAGTATAGTTATCTATTAAATGACTGAAGAGAAGGTTACGGAAAGAGGAGAGAGAGTTTACATCTCTAATGTTCAAAGGAAGTGAATTCCATGTTTTAGGTCCAATACTTTTAAGCGATCGTAATCCATATTGAGTCGTTGTAACAAATTCCAAATATAGATTCTTCTTAGATTGATGGGTACTATAGGAGTGTACACAGGAGACATATTTAAAAGTATTTTCAAAACAAATAGGAGTTAAATGACGAGTCCATTGAAATACAAAGCAAGAAATTTGGAGAGTAACGATATCAGTAAATTTAAGTAGATTTAGTGATTTTAAAATAGGTTCAGAGTGTGAGCGTGGTTCAGAAAAAGTTATGATCCTGACACATTTTTTTTGAATTATAGAAATGGATAAATTAGTGCATTATATAGCATAACTAACACATCTGTATTAACAAAATGTCTAATCTTGGATAGAACTCCAACAGTTTTAGACAATTTTAAACACAGTTGACTTATGTGAGGTTTCCAGTTAAGATTCGAGTCAAATGAAACACCAAGATATTTAACTTGACTAATATTAGTATCCTCAATCTTAATATTAAAAGATTGAATAGGTTTATTCTGATTAGAATACTTAGAGCTAACCTATTTGCTCTCATCCAATCTGCAACTGTTTTGAGTTCTCTATTAATCAAGCTTTCAAGGTTTATGAGGTTTTTTGAGGAATGATAAATACTTGTGTCGTCAGCAAAAAAATGGAATTTCAATAAGCTAGATGTATTAGGTAGATCATTAATATACAAAATAAACAAATGTCCAAGTACCGAGCACTGAGGGACTCCACATTTAACTGGTAATGTGGCAGAATTATGGCCATGTAGACTGACAAATTGCTCTCTCTCAGAGAAGTAGGACTTAAACCAATCATTTTCAATACCCCTGATGCCATAATGGTGTAGTTTAGAAAGTAGAATTGAATGATTTACCGTATCAAAGGCTTTTTTAAGGTCTATGAAAATCCCACAACCAAATTCTTGACTATGAATTGACTTACGTATTAATTCAGAAATGCTCATAAGGGCATGTGAGGTTGACATTTTCGTCCTAAAACTGCTTGTAGTTGTATCTTATACATTTTCAATGTCAGACGAAATCCATAAAAAAAGTTTACTAAGTTTATGTAGAGTGTAGAGTGAATCTTTTAGCTAAAGGATGGATCGAAATCTTGTAGTCATGGAGTACTACTGTTCGAACAGAGTGAAATGTCTCACTTTTAATTTAAGGCAATACGTGTCACTGGATAGAGTTACAATAAATGGTAATATTGCTTTTTAGATGTGAAATTGCACGTGTTTATACATTGCAATTCAAACAAATTCAGTCAATACTTTAAGTTCTTCTGTAAATTAATTATCAGAAAGGAAAAATAAAGCTAATTTTGTAAGAATTAGATTTTGCAATGGTATCGAATATTACAATGGTCAGAAAAAAAATCCTATCAAGAGATATACATGCAGTTGAACTCAAACTTAGGAAGCTGCATGTTGATGTTGGCATCACGAAAAGTTAGTACAGTTATATTTAGCTTATTGTAATTTAAATTTAGGCATTTTATGAATTTATATGATATTAGCATTTATTAGTTCTGAAACTATATACATCACACGTACTGTACTGAAAGTATTAAAAATATACATCATGAAGTATACTTTTTGTATACTTTTTGTACTGGTTTTCACGACCTCTTCATCCAGCCTAAAAGTATATTAAAAGTATACATACACTGTAGTATACTTTTTGTATACTTTGTTTTGGCGAAATAGTGCCTACTAGAAGTATACTTTAAATGTACTAAAAGTATACTACAAAAAGGCGCTCACATAACCAAAACCTATACTAAAAGTATACTTCATGTAGTATACTTTTGTACACAATTGCAGCTACAAAAAGTATACTATTTTTTGGTAAGGGGTTGTACTCTTAACTAAATAAAGTCATACCGGCGCAAAATCACGTAATTCTTCCGCCGCAAAATATCGTATTATACCCACATCTTTTCCTAAAGTGTTTCCATGAATCAGTTCACGAAGCCGAGAGTTCAGAATGCTATTCTACAATAAACTAGACAAACACAAAGTCATGTACTTTTTAACTAAATAAACTCACGCCGGCACTTATTAGAAATAGCGTTCTGTCGCAAACACAGCTTCATAAAGGGTTAATAATCGATGGTTCAAAGTTCCTAGCATGGTTCTGATAACGTACTCGAAACTGCAGTTCATGAGCATCAGTTCACGAAGCCGAGAGTTCAGAATGCTATTCTACAACAACAAACAACAACAAATTATTTTATTTACACTCTTATATATACATGTAATATTAGCAAAAGTACTATAAATGAAGAGAGTGTCAGGATACCTGAAGTAGCTGAAGAACTAATCGAGTCAGGTACCCTGGGGATAAATTATTTACACATTTCAAGTACGGTCGAGCGACAAAGACAGAAGTTTACATAAATATATATATATACAATATGCAATATGGAAAAAAGAAAGAAAAACAACAGAAAAAAGAGACACACACTAACACACTAACTATAAAAATATGACTACAATACAAGAAACTATTATACAAAAAACTATTACGGGTGAGAAGACTAATAGCAATCTTTGACATAACGTTTTAAGGAAGATTCTACAATAAGCTAGACAAACACAAAGTCATGTACTTTTTAACTAAATAAACTCACGCCGTCACTTATTAGAAATAGCGTTCTGTCGCTTCATAAAGGGTTAATAATCGATGGTTCAAAGTTAATTCCTAGCATGGCAACCTCGTTCCCAAGGTCTTCTCGGTCATATCCAAGATGGCGGCTACCCGAGAGAAGACCCTGGTAAAGGCTGGATCACGTGATCAAATACTCCCAGATTTTGGGAGTAATTGGTCACGTGATTTGGCGATCTAAGATGGCGGCCAAGCTAAATATGGAAATATTTCATGACGTGTACAAAACATAGGTATCCCAATCCGGAGTGAGCAAGAAGCGATTAACGGTATTTCCACGCGGCGAGCGATGCAGTGAAAACAGGTCTACTAAATGGCTTGAAATGAAGTTTACTTGGATAAAGAAACAGTGGAAAGGTATCACAAAGCTACCAGGATGTATCTAAGCTAGAAGAGAGTCCTAAAAAGCCGTTCATTTTCCGTTAGCGTTGAAGTGAAGCGATCGATAGCACATGTTCAGGTTTAACGGCTTCTCCTGACTTTCCCACTGATGAAACTTACCAGAAAACTATCCAATAATGCACTTCATCTATTGCTCTCGGCTACACAACGTGTTTTAAGGTTATTTAAAATCGTTTTATTGATAACATTTTAGCAATCTAAACTATATACAAGTTCATCTCTCTGGCCAATAAAAAGCATTGTCAGAACAACCCTTGCGTCATAATCGAAGAGCCAATCAGAATACGTGACAGTTCAACCTTTACCAGGGTCTTCTCTCGGGTAGCCGCCATCTTGTATCTGACCGAGAAGACCCTGGGAACGAGGTTGCCAGCATGGTTCTGATAACGTACTTGAAACTGCAGTTCATGAGCAAGTTTTCCTCTCCGCCTGATTCAACGTAATTACGCATCAAAACATAAGCATGGTAGTTGTCACACTGCTGCCTTTCTGATTCCGTTAAAACTTACCACCATATTGCTTTCACATCGGTACACATGTAGCTCATGATATTTTCCTTGCTGCTGTTCTTCTTTCCGAAAAGCATCTACCTCTTAATTAGGGGTTAAAGGTTTACCAATCGTTACGGTGCCGGTTTGAAAGCATGAAAAAAAGGGAGCCTGTATATAATTAGTTCATTGAAAGCGCGGGAAAGGGGTACTGCATGTAATTAATTTGGAACTTATGCTATTGAACCTCTTATTTCCCTTAAAGTGTATATGAAGCGAAAATTTTTTTTGCCTTTTTCTATCGTTCATTATCTCCTAAACATCAAAGCAAAAGAAAATTGCGAAAAAAATAATTATAAAGCTGAGATTTCGCTTCACAAAGTTGTCATACATGCACTGGAAATATGGTCAGGAGACTGGGGCGAGTCAAGCTCGTGATGACGTAGAAACCGTGACACACTTGATAGCATACTTCGTGGCACAGACGTAAACAAGCTCGATAAACCTGCGAACCGTCCTTGCTCTTCGTTGCAAAACTAAAGTAAGATGTCAGAAAGCGAGCAAATTTATCTTCATCTTCGAGTTCAGAGAGTGGAAGCCACGATTTTGATGAAGTGGAAGTAAGGGCGAACGGATTTCAACCGTACGAAGATGAGCCGCTTGCGGGCTCGAGCGATGGGGAAGACGACGACGAAAATTATGTCTCTGGCGGTGTTGTGCTCTACTCCTCTAGATTCGAGGGCCAAGTCCCGGTAAATCAGTGGATCACTACAGGAAGCCTTTGTATCGCAATCCTCCGCTCTTCGGGAGCAACTACAGAATGCAGGGCCACTGTTAAAGCCCCGTCATATTGGTTTCGTCATATTCATATTGAGCTCGTTTGCTCGTGGCCCTGTATTATATTCTGTAGTTTAGCCTTCCCAACTCGTTTTCGTCAACGTATTAAAATGTGACAAAGCACGAAAACTTCCAGGTTCGCAGCAATGACAAATTCACGTAGGTCCTCTTTTGAAAGACCGAAATGGCAGAGGGTACCGTCGTCGTGCACGAGTAAGTGATTTTTTTATATTCATGTTTAATAGGAAATGACAGTACTCTATACAAACGTATTTGTGGCTAGTCTTCCCTTTGACCTTCCCTGGGGTTGAAAATGGGTAGGATTTTTTTAGTTTCAGGGTTTGGTTTTTAGAAGGTGTGTATGAGAATTTGAGAAAATGCATTATTAATGAACCAACTTCGAAAGACCACTTGAAAGGCCCTTAAAAATTGTGCAAAATTATCCATTTAGCTCAGGTGTATTTACACTCGTTCTTAATGAATGATCTGGAAATGGGTAGGATTTTTTTATATTCCTGGGTTAGGTTTTTAGAAGGTTTGTATGAGAATTTGAGAAAATGCATTATTAATTAACCCAGTGGTGGGGTATTCTGCAATTGCTCCAATATGGCATATTATACTGCTCAACAGGTGGGGATATTACCAGGCAATAGTGGGGGAAATACCAGGGTTTTGCATAGTTTCTTACACCGACCCTCAATCATTTACCACACATTTGAGGAAGTTTTCTGGGGTAGGGACAGGGGAATTACTGCACATATGTATGTGACAAAGCAAAGCACTCCAGCTACTGGAAGTCAAGGCAAATTTGGCACTCTTTAGAGGCTTGGAGCTGGAAATGTAAAGCATATCGACGGACAGGTTTATCAGATTCCTGCCAAATAATAAGCAGAGTAGGTGAGTCGTGAAAACAATGAGTAGTAAAAATCATGTTTACGATTACGACTTGCATGATGTCAATATACTATGCGAGTCCTAAAAGTAACTTCATCCTTGCAGAGTAATGAAATATACAGAATAAGTACATGTACCTAAGTTAGATATACAAATGTGGCTCCACCTTTTGCACAAACAAATAAATAATGAAATACAAATAACAACATTACTATTATAGCAACTATTCTAAGGGAAAGCCTACATTAAACTTTATTCTTGTAGCTTCCTACGAGCTGTAGAATTTGTGGCTATATGGGCTGGGACAATACCAGGCCATTGCCAGCCAGCTGTGTTTAGGACATACACCCCATCACCAGGCAAGCAGTTACCAGCCAGCAGAAGCAAGGGCACAATACTTTATGCATTAATTGCTGCATGTTATTCAATGAAACTTCTATCAACATAAATGCATCAGTCAGTGTCACTTATTAGCATTTCAAAGAGGTAATAAGTTAAAATGGAAATTATATACATGCATGTATATAAAGTGTATATATATATAATAGAGTTTGCACAATGCCAAGTGGTAATAATGTGCATGATAGATCCTTAGCCTCTCTTGGGTGTATAAAAACAAAATGCTTGTAAGTTGTATCCACTGTTACTCGCTATAAGGATGTGCCATGCATACAATTGTGCCTCCATTAATTGAATTCTAAGCATGCCTGATACCCCTGGGAATTTCTCTATTTATAATATTTCTTGCAAATGTTCCACGGTCGGACTTACAAAGCCTTACTCAAGTACTGTAAAAAGTGTTAAAATAAACAAAATCCCCAGGACTGGTTGGTTGGTTGACCAATGTCCCACCCTTTCCCGGATAGGGGGGATTGGGCACACTTGGAATTGATATACATTAGTGGTGGTGTGTGCTTTACAACTGAGGCTTTCTTTGGTCTGGCGTTAGGCAATATGATTTGCTAAGATTATAGTGATATCATTCTACTAGTTGTAAAAGGCTAATATAATACAATTTATTATTTACAACTTTGCTTTTTGATAGTGGGGGATGGTCAGTTATACATGTATGGTCAGTAACTATTCACAATAACTTTTAGGGTATCCCTTTTTGGGGCTGTCCACATTTGCTGCACACAGGAGCCTTTCGTTTTTGGATTGTGCAGCAGAACATAGTGTAAGCCCCGTATTTTGCACTTTGCCCCATAGAGTCAAATATCCTGTCCCCACACCACACCCTTCATTTTCTTAGTTAGTTTGTTCACAAGCACGGTTCTATAGCTTTCCCAGTACTGTAAGATCACCGGGAACAGGAACTTCTTTTGGTGAATAAAGTATGTCGTTATATCATAAGCACATAGCCCCATGTGTCTGAAGACCAGCGACACCTTGCTTATGGAAGCCCCAGCCACGAGAACAGCTAAGCTGGGCAAGATGTTACCAGTTGCATGGGCACTTCCCAAGGACCAATGGCTGAGACTGCCATTTGAATGCATTTTGCCCAGATTTCGGACAATGCTGGCATACCGTCACCATGGTACCATTACGTCTGATGCTTATGGTAGGCTTGGTTTCCTTGCACTTAAAGTAAAACATTGTGAACAATGCCATCAGCATGCTAATAAACACAATGAACTTGGGCTTTTCATGGGCTGGTTGGCCTGGTCGAACTCTGATTTTTTTTTTAACAGCTTTTGGTTTAAAATTGTATAGTCACATTTTATATATCTACAGCTAAATATGTTGTCAGTAAAATACAACATCTTAATTGCCCATCTTAGAATAAATATACAATAAATTATTGTTGTATCATTATTTGGAGAATTATTTCCTTGGGAATCCTGATCACTTTCTTCATCATCCTCTGCTATCGGTTTAGGCAGGAGAGTACCCTGGTTCCAGAGGTTTTCTAGAAAGAACAGCCGCGGAGAAAGAGCTGTTCTCTCTCTAGAAAACCTCTGGCTCTGGAGAGCTAGAGTGCAATGTTTACATTTTGCCTCATTATATAGCATAAATAAAAAAACTTCAAGAATCAAATTAAACTTAAAGATACAAACAAACAGACTCCACAAATCGAAAGAGTAATCACTGAAACTTTGAGAGTAATATATTTAATATTTTCGGATAAATTAGCAAAATTATCAAAACAGTAATGAGTATTAAAATTTACAAAGATTATTGTAAAAGTAGAATATACAAACTCTTTTTATTACATAATTTCGCACATCCAATATTCAAAAGGAAATAACCTTTACTTCCGTACTGCGTACTTTAGTTTACAATCTATTTAAAACAAAAATAAAGATGCTTTGGGCGATGTGCATGTGCACTGTTTTACAAAGGACATTAGAGGGACATTAGAAATGGACTTACTTGTTTTCGCTGCGAGCACTCGGCGGCGGAGAGGACACATCGCGACTAGAACGGCATCCTTGGTCGGAACTGCTCCCCTGATCAATTTTTTTTTCAACTGCGGTTTCGTAGTATCTGACGGACCAGAGAAAATGATCGACCTGTGCTCGTAGCAGCTCTGCTCAAAGTCAAAGTGAGCCGAACAGAGTTCTTTGATGGGGCAAAACCCTTCCTGTGTTTATGAACAAAACGCGTCCACTGCTGTTTCACAGCTTCTTCCTTTCGGAAGTAGTACATAGATATGCCTTCCGTATAGCTGTTGTTCTTACAACCGACCTTGTTAGGGCCACCAGCCACACAATAATCGCCGCCGTTCTTTAGCTTTCACTTATTCTTACACTGGTAGCCATGTTTCGCTTGCCGCTGTGTCACGGTTACTACGTCACAGGCCCTGTAATTGGATCGTATGGCCGCGCGGGAAATGTAACCATTTTTGAAGCGTTCTGACCGAACTTCTAGGCGAAAAAAATATGCCATGAAATCGCAACAGGTAAATGAGACCCAAAAATTCGGACTTTTGAAGACTTAATTTAGGATATTAGGAGTTAATATTTTTCATTTCATATACACTTTAACCAAAAACGTTATTCATCTAGTAAAATATGCCCCCAATCCTACCACACATTATTGCCCACTTTTGTACCTTTTTTGGTAATTTATTCGGTTTCAAACCTCTTTTACACCGGGCCTGAATAACTAATGAAGTCCGTAGAACAGCGTCCTATAGTAGTGATGGTAACCTGGCATTGTTGTGCAGCACACAGCACGCAGATGCTAAAATGGAAGTCAAGTTCTTCTAACAAATGTGTTTGGAGGTTCTCAAAATTACGATTAAGGCTTAGTACATTATTATGAAAGATGGAAAAACTGCTTTCAATTTGCTATGTGGAAAGAAATGCTTCATTAGATATTCTTTCTAATACCTGGTAATTGAGCGTATCGTCTATAAACATTCCAACACCTCCTGATGCTAGCGGCGTTGGCACGTAGTTTTACTCTAACTGATGGTAGCATGGCATCGTTGTGCAGCACACAGGAGCGTGATTTATCAATGCCCGAGGAAAGTGTGTACTATAGCTACTTCTGGAGCATTGGCAAAGTCTGATGTCCGAACTACGAGTGTTACGTTAAAATATTCTTCTTGCGTGATTTGTTTCGGTATGTACGTTTCATTGGACTCTTTGTGTACTACGAGGTCAGCTCTAACATTACCCTGGGTGCCAGAGGTTCTACTGCACATTAGGATCGACGAGAAGGCTGGGAGAACTTCTCGTCGATCCTAAACTTTGGCTTAGAGAGGGCAGTAGAACCTCTGGCACCCAGGGTACTCTAACATTACCCTGGGTCTGGAGAACAGCATTTCTTTTTGCCGGGAATCTTAAGAAAATCGGACAAGGATTGGGTTTGGGAATTTACCGACAAATCAGTTGATATATCGAGACGAACCGAAAATACTGAAATCGGGACAACTTTTGAGAAATCATGTCACTGCTCAAACACGCTTCAGTTAGGAACCGTCGACATAATTATGCATAATGCCCCGATTAACATTCACTGGACGTTTAGGGAGTAGGGTTCCAGACGTGGACGTTACGGTGTGGGGAATTAAGACCAACACAGTTCTGGGAACAAGAGTGGGGCAAAAATGTGGACGTTAAGGGGGGAGGCGATCCAACCTTAACGCCCATTGGACGTTAGCGGAGCACTAAGAACATGTTGACGGTCCCTTAGAGCTGTCACTCTCCGTTTTACTTACTGTTAAAATATAGTCTCAAACCTTTAAAATAAGATTCATCTAACACACAAATATCACACCTTGACATTTATTGCCCAATAAATTGTTTGTGCCAGAGAGCTACTGTAGGTTTTTCTTATACGATGGGTGAATAGTTCCTGTAAAAAACTAGTGTTGGTCTGCGTCGGCGGGGAAGATAAACATTGGTATAATCAACTAAAAGTCGATTAAGGTATGCTAACTGCCGTGGGGAGCGAGTAGCAGCTGACGTTTCGAGCGCTAGCACTTCCTTAACTGAGCGGCAGCATTCACTACCTTATAGGTATATACTTGTATAGTATAGTATAGATAAAATTTCCTCTATTTGGGGTTTCGATTATATTTAATTTTGATATATCCGAGAACTATATGAACATGATTTTACAATGTAAACCTTTTACCAAGTGTCTTTGTTGATTGCTATGATTTTTTTTCTTTTAGCAGAATGGCGAAGGCTCTCAGGCGAAAAGGGGTTAGGTCGATGAACTCGAAAGTGCAGGACAATTTCGCTGGTAAGAGGCGCCAACTGGCCGGTACTATTATATTTTAATCCATAATGATTCGTCAAAGCCCCTCGCAAATCATATTAGAAAAACTTAAATAAATTATACAAGTGTTCCAAAAGAAAGGTAAGGGGTATAGAGAGTTAGTCATTACTGTCCAAATTACAAAAGATCCCGAATGGAAAACCGAGGGGGAAAGAGGGTGGAGGGATATTTTCTGAAACCCAATACACATAATGCAATGCAGTCTTGCTCAAACATACAAGTACGGTTAACCTTGTATTCACGCCGGGGGCGGGTTCTCCTTTGGTAGACTATATTTCTAAACTGTTCCATGTCAAAGCACACTCATGAGAATTTAAAAGTAGGGCAAATGGAGTCAAGCAAGATATATCAGTCATATTATGGGAGAATTCGATTCCCATTGATATTAGTATCATGTTCTTCCGGAGCATGATAAGTTTCACGGCCGTTGTGAATACTAAGCACTAACATAGAATTCAGCAAGTTTTTAGCATTCATGCTGTTTGACTGATTGACCGTTGCACTATATTTTAAACTAGCAGCTACATTTCAAGTTGTTATGATCTTATGAAGTACTTATTATGAAGATTCTATCATTTCTCGCGGCAATTATAATGTTTATAATAATTAACGATAAAAAGACTTCTGTATATACACAATACGTTTGCTGTAAATAATTATAATAGAGTTACGGATAAGAAGAAACTTCATTATGAGCTGCCTTCCTTAAAAGTAGAAAACAGCAAGAACCGCTTACGACAATCCTGCCAAATGGTACGTTGGTCTGCAGCGAGATCTGATCAGCAAAAAAATGAAAATAGAAAAAGGGAAGAGGACAATAGTGAAGCTGATCAAACAACGTATATATTCAAGTATACAATATTTCGGCAAGGAAAAGTAGCCTTTTTCAGGTATATCAAGAAGGCTAGTTTGGCTAGCCAAAATGTTGTATAATAATTAATATATTACGTTGTTCGATCGATTATTACTGTAATCCTCGGACGTTTTCTGTTTCCGTAAAAGGAAAGTATATTGCAATACACTCTACTTTTGCTAAAAATACAATTAACCTTGGAACCACGAGTTCTCCATTGAGAGGCTGTAGACAGCATTTATAAATGTGTATCAGTTCTGTTTCAATAATTTATCCACATTTACATAAAGCCATATCTTTTGAATGTGAGAGCATGCCGACATTAGTGATGTTATGTTATTTGAGTGCTGTAGCTTAAAAAGCAGTGAAATTACAGTCATTTGAAATGAATCTGAATTTCTAACGAGACCTGAAACAACGATGGGGGCTGATAGCCCTAGCCTGATTTTCAAACGGTACGAGGTCGTCCGCTCACTTACTCCCCCTCCCCGTCTGATGGACTTCATAGACTTTCATGTTCCTGACGTCATACTACAAACCTAACCTAACCATCGAACGAGTTCACGGGTAAACGACGGGTTCTCACTCACCTAGAGCTAGGGTTCACAGGTAAACAAGAAGTGAAGATGAACGAGAGAAAAACGTTTTTCGAGCGCTCCAACTCGGGCTCGAACTCGTAATCCTTTGCATGTACTTTACACCTGACCTGTACTTTACACCCGCCGTTTTCTAAATGGCGTTGTGGAAGAACTAAGCAGTGTGTCGACCGAAGTTGTAAAGTTTTCGAAGCTATATCCAGAGCAGAAGAAAGCATTGGAATCGTTCATTCATCGAAACGAAGTGTTTGTGATACGTACGGGCTTTGGTAAATCACTAATCTTTCTCCGTTTACAAATCTCATGCATTCGATCTGAAACATTCTCCTAGGTTTTTGGCTTTTAGAAGACCAAATCTTTCATAGAATATTATGATTTTTCTGCAGGAGTGAACACACATACTAAGTATGTTATGGAAAAAGCTTCATGGCACTTGGATGAATATTTTTGTTTTCAGAATTATGAACACACTTCCTTAAGTTCATGTACGGCAATGGCATCTAAACTTTGCACAAAAAGTCCGGTTAAAACAATCTCTGATACCAAAAAAAACACTAGGACAACTTTAGGGTCTCGTGTGACTAATCGGCATACATATCAAGCTTCAAAACGTTTAAAAAATAAAAGTAAAAGCGTAAATGTTCTAAGATCACATGCAGTCATAAACTTTACGACATCACTCACAGGAATCGAGGCTGATATTTCTTGTATGCATTCTCATACACTGTCCTGCAAATACTGCACGCAAACTTCTGTTTAAAAGGTTCGTGTTCTCCAAAGAACCACAGCAGCTCAAACAGGATAACATTCTGAGAAATCGACAGAAGTTTTAAGCTGTAGAATGTTTTTTTTCCCAGTGTACGTATGGAACCTGATAGATCCAACTAGTAAAAGCCACTGCACGACTGTTCTACACTTCACGCTTCAATTCTTACGCGTCAGTGTTCGTATTGGCTTATTGTAAAAACAAAGATTGATGACGTCAGGAACATGAAAGTTTATGAAGTCCATCAGACGGGGAGAGGAAGGAAGTGAGCGGACGACCTCGTACCGTATGAAAATCAGTCTAGGAAACTAGGCGGAGAACCCGGAGAAAAACCATCGGAACAAGGGCGAGTTACCAACAAACTCAACTCACATATGGCACCGCGAACGCGAATAGAACCTCGGCCACAGCGGTGAGAGGAGAAGCGCTTAACCACTACGCCACCTCGGCTGCCCTAGTGAGCTTAGAGAGATTTGTACTGATGAGGAAAGCAACCGAGGCCTTCATGCTTTTTTTCGTTTGAAATGCCTATATCTCAACATCTATTCCACACATTGCTCTAAAACTAAATACTATTACTAGTTTTAATATGATCGTTCATGGCTTAGCATTAGTTTCCCTCTACAGATTTATCTTCCAAATTATGCAAATTAGGAGACGGCATTATAAATGCGTTTTACTGGTGTTTTTGCGTAAAAAAACACTATATAAAAAGTACGGCTTTTTGAGTAATCCAAAATGCATAGTGATGACTGCAACATTATTTCGTGATCTTATTTAAGGAAACTCCGACTGTTGGAACAAATTTCCGTCAAATTGTTGGCAATATAATTATAGTCTAAATTGGGAAGGAATTTGTTGACAAAAAAAAATGTAAAGAAGAAAATTATATTACTAAATATGATATTTTGAAGAAAATGAAAATTGACCGGTTGAGCTATTTTTAGAATATGTTTCCAGGGTTACTGCCTTCTGACTCCACTGCGATCCGTGATCCGTGCACTCCGGTAATCCTTGTGGTTTAGCGTAATCAAGGTGCGATTGATCTTTGCTTGTAGTGTTTTGAGAAGACTGGACAATTTAGAAAAGAATAAGTAAGATATTATTAACCTTTGTTCAACAGCTTGTGTTCGTAATGCCTCGGTAACCTATAGCCTGAAGCGTTTGTTTAGAACCGAAAATTTTAGCGCCATGGCAACGTGACGTCACACTTTACCACTCTGATTCGCAGGCTATTGTGACGTCGTAATTTGACACACCTATCACGTGGTAGGCACGAGGATAATAGGGGGCGCGACAGCTCGAGTAAGTTAGTCTTGGTTTGGAGTCAGAGTGCGTTAGAAAATACAGAGTACGTTGGAGAGTATTACAGTCAAGGAATCACACTGAGTTTTGTATTTGGAGTCAGATACTGGATATTATTAGGCAACTGTGGAGTTCGTCTCGTAATTTCCCGTCCTCGTACCGGTCGAGCCGTGTAACATATTTTGGTGACTCCGACGTGACCGGTCTAAGGGAAGCGAAGGTTGTTTGTATGGGACCGGATCTGTTCGGTTTGATCAGTTGTTTGATACGGGTTGCCGACTGGAGAAACGAGAGGAATGAAAGCGAGCAACGGCTGTAAGTGATCGTGTAAGTAGTCAAGTTTATTCAAGTTGTACCGAGGGCTTTTGAGGGGAAAGCGGCGGCAAGAGGGGCTGTATTGTGAGTGTGATGGCGCAGGCAATAGGAAAAGTCGATGATCTTGTTCTGGGAATCGAAGCCAAGGTATGCGGGTACGACGTTCCGGAGTTGGAAGAGCTATCGCAGTTTCTAAACGTCGATATCACGGCAGAAGCTGCTAATGGCCGCCTACAGGCTTCGAAAAAGCTTCGAGGAGAACTTGATAAGTTGATCGATGGGCACGAAGAAAGCGGGGATAAAGATCAATTCGTCAATAGCTTATGGGAGTTTGTTTGCAGCAAGGAAAAAGGAACAAACGAACCGGGGGAAGCAGAAAAGGCGAAAGAAGAGCTCGAAGAGCTACAGTCGAAAATGCTTGCAATGCTGAGCAAGTACGACAAGCTATACCAGGAAGCAGAGAGCAAAATAAAGGGCGATGCTATTGGAAGTGCCGCAGGAAATTCCACGGTTGCGAGCGACGCGGCCCCGAAACTCCTTTCTTCGATGCCTTTTAGAAAGGAATTCAAGATTGCCGGCTCAATCGGAGGCGAGAAAGAGAAGGACAGACTCTCCTTTGTGGGTCTAATGCGGCAGATAGACAGTGGGGTGAGTACTGAGGTTACTCAGAGAGCGAAATTATTGACGCTGTAATCAGAGCCATACATTCGATCAAGCTCAAAGCTGAAAGCCTATTTAGAGATCATGAGCGATGTAACACTTCAGAAACTTAGACAAATAGTTCGTGTTCATTTTCAAGAGAAATCAGCGACCGAACTTTACCAGGAATTAACCACGCTGGTCCAAGATTCAAAGGAAAGCCCTCAGGATTTCCTTCTAAGGGCACTCTCGTTAAGGGAAAGGGTAGTGTTTGCCTCGAAAGCGGGCGACGCCATGAAATACGATCCCGCGTTAGTCCAGAGTTTATTTGTTCACACTGTTGAAACCGGGCTAATAAACGAAGTGATACGGAATAAGATTAGAGCGATTTTACACAAACCTAGGGCTACAGACGAGGAATTGATGGAAACTCTTAACAAAATTGTGTCTGTGGAAGGCGAAAGGCAGATCAAGATTGGCGCGCGAAGCAAAGAGAAGGCGTCGGTCAGCTCGATTGATACCGCGAGTGACCTGCCAGCTGAGACGAAGACAAAATAAAACAAACAACCCAATTTGATATGCACGGTTCAGGATTTGCAAGCCCAAATAGCAGAATTGAATACTAAATTCGACGCGTCGCGCAACGGCAAACAACCGGCCAAGCCTCGGAGGGTCAAGAGTAAGTGCAAAGCATGCGAGGAGGAGGATGCTCCACATTGTGACCACTGCTTTAAATGCGGGTCGGGCGAACATTTCGCTCGAGGTTGTAGGTCATTGAATTCGGGAAACGAGGACACGCTACGACCACGGGACAGGAAGTAGCGGGTGATAACCACAAGTCCCAACGTTGTAATCATTGTGGAAAAGGAGCCGGATTGAACTTGTGTCTTTGTGAGAACTGCCATACCGTGTATTATTGTTCGGATAATTGCAAAGTGCTGGACGGGGAGTCCCATCAGATGATTTGTAGCGCTATTCACTTTTTGTCATCAGAAACCAGACAAGAAACCGGCACAATGGACGATGGTGTTTTTGTTTTCCATCTAACACCAAAACAAAGAACGGCGCTAAGGAAACTGATTGATTGGCGATAAATGCACTATACTTTGCTCCTTAAATGACGTACACGGAGAGGCGCTATGGGATACTGGCGCTGAAGTTTCTTTGGTTTCGAAGGATTATGTGTGTGAGCACTTTCCCTCTACGGAAATAAGGAGCATTGCCGAGTTAATCGGAGAACAGTCATTGGATTTAAAGGCGGCGAACGGAACTAAACTTCCGTTTGAGGGCTGGATTGAAGTGGAATTTAAGTTGACTGACTCTGTAAATATTAATCAAATTACTGTTCCGTTTCTGGTTTCAGCACAACCGCTTGAACTTCCAATAATTGGGTACAACGTTATTGAGGAAATTGTGAAAAAGAGTCCAGACAATGACAGACTTACAGGCGCTTTGAACTCTCTTTTAACGTCAAGTTTCAAGGGTAAAGCGAGTGAGAACGTCATGGCTTTAGTTAGTTTTGTACAATCCGCTGGTGAATCAGAAGAACTGTGCTGTCTGAAAACAATTAAGGGGGATGTGTTGATATCCAAATCGGAAACGGTACTAGTGACGTGTCGGGCTAATACCGGATTTTTGGATGTTGATTCGCCAGCTATATTCGAACCGGAAGTTGATGGAAATATTCTGTCTGGGCTAGAGCTGAATGAGACATTAGTAACGCTACGCAAGGGAACGGCGAGCAGAGTCAGTGTAGAGGTGACAAAAAACACAAAGCATGACATTGTGTTAAAAGGCAGGACTGTGCTCGGTAAATTATATCTCGTGCGGTCTGTGACGTCATGGGATGTTGATCTGAAGGCGGAACCGGAAGTTTATCGCAAGGAACAACAAAGCCAGTCAGGAGATAATTGTGTAAACAAAGTGGAAGCGGAAGCGAGTACATTAACGGGCTCTTTGGCTAAGATTGACTTGAGTGGCTTGGATGCTAAAGGACGAATCGGATTCTTTCTGTAAAGATGACGCAGACATTGGTTGCGTACCAAACCTTCAGATGAAGATAAATTTATCAGACGATGAGCCGGTACAAAGGAACTATTCGAGGATACCCAGACCGCTTTATGCAGAAGTTAAAGCGTACATAGAAGATTTGTTAAACAGAGGTTGGATACAGCCTTCTCGCTCGCCATATTCGTCTTCTCTCGTTTGTGTTCGCAAAAAAGACGGTGATTTGCGCCTATGTATTGATTTTCGTGGCCTCAACAAGAAAACGATTTCCGACAGACACCCTATACCACGCGTTCAAGACATCTTAGACAATTTGGGAGGCAATAAATGGTTTAGTATGCTGGATCAGAGCAAGGCATATCACAAGGGGTTTATTGAACCGAACTCAGTCGAGACACCTTACTGCCTTCATTAGTCCATGGGGACTTCATGAATGGGTCCGAATCCCGTTCGGATTGAAAAATGCTGTCCCGGAATATCAGCGTTTTATGGAGAATTGCTTGACTGGGCTTAGGGATGAAATCTGTGTACCATACCTGTATGACGTTATCGTGTTTAGTAAAACGTTTGAGGAACATTTAGAACACATCCGATTAGTTTTGCGCCGATTGCGGGAACACGGAGTAAAACTTAAACCACGAAAATGTCGCTTGTTCCAGCACGAGGTTGCTTGTTTAGGACGTATTGTGTCGTCGGCCGGTCACCGCCCAGATCCCTTGAACACTCAGGCAGTAGTCGCACTCAAGGGGAGGAAGCCGTCGACAGTAGGGGAGGTGCGGAAGTTATTGGGACTGCTGGGCTACCATCGGAAGTATACCCCGAATTCAGTCTCGAAAACTGCGAACTGTCTCTTCAAACTTTTGCAATCGAGTTCTTCAGACACAAGTAAGTCCGGCGCTACATCGACTAAGATCAAGTGGATTGGCCAACACCAGCAGGCTTTAAATAGCCTAGTTGACTCTGTAGCATCCCCACCAGTACTAAGCTATCCGAACTGGGATGAGGAGTTCGTTTTGTTTACTGATGCTTCGAAATATGGCTTAGGCGCTGCGCTTTATCAGGAACAGGGCGGGCAACTTAAACAGATTGCATTCGCTTCCCGCATGTTATCGCCTGCAGAGTGCAATTATCACATGCACTCGGGGAAGCTAGAATTCCTGGCACTGAAGTGGGCCGTGTGCGAACACTTTCGTGATTATATGTACTATGCGCCCCGTTTCACCGTATACACGGACAATAATCCGCTTACTTACGTACAATCCACGGTGAAACTGAATGCCATGGGACACCGGTGGGTTGCGGAACTTTAATATCAAGTACCACCCAGGTCGTCTGAACACTGTAGCGGATACGCTAAGTCGCATGCCCATGGATAAGGGTAGTCTTGACGAGTATTACGCGCGCACGACGTGTCAGGACGAGATTAGCGCCACCTTTGCTGGAATAACTACGGAGAACACGCCAGAAACTGCGTGGATAACGGCTATCAGTGACAGCGCGAACATTTTGGATGCAATAGATCAGAGATCTGGAGGGAAGACGTGTGAATACAGCCGACGTACGAATCGCACAACAAGCTGATCGAAACATCGGCAGGGTAATCGAATTCAAACGGAATTGTCAACGCCCACCACGACGCAGACTTCGCCACGAAACGCGCGCTACAATGTCATTATTACGGGAATGGAAAAAATTGGAAATCGGAAACGACGGACTTTTGCGTAGGCGGAGCGCAAATCGTTTACAACTTGTTCTCCCAGCAAATCTGCGAACACTTGTTTACCGGGAACTGCATCAAGAGATGGGCCACTTGGGGGCTGAGCGAGTCACACACCTGGCGAGGGAACGTTTTTACTGGCCCAACATGCAGCAGGATATCACACACTTTGTTACTAAAGTTTGTCATTGTCTCAAGCAGCGCAAACAACACACCCACTCGGGCTCCAATGCAAAGTATAACTACAACTTCACCAATTGAACTGATCTCCGTAGACTTTGTCCACTTAGCACGCAGCTCTGGCGGATACGAGTATATACTTGTAGTAGTAGATCATTTCACAAGGTTCGCGCAGGCCTATCCTACCAGGAACAAATCGTCTAAGACTGTGCCAGCTAAGTTATTCAATGATCTCATCCCGCGTTTTGGATTTCCTGCTCGCATACTACACGACCAAGGCAAGGAATTCGAGAATAAGCTATTATTGGAGCTTGAAAGGCAGAGTGGTATTCGTCATGCGAGAACTACGCCCTACCACCCACAAGGTAACGGTCAGACAGAACGTTTCAATCAGACGTTGCTAGCGATGCTGCGTACGCTGCCTGAAGATAAGAAACATAACTGGAAAGATCATGTCAACAAGGTTGTACATGCGTACAACTGTACGTCAAACGATAGTACAGGATTCTCGCCTTTCTATCTGTTGTACGGACGCTCTCCTAGACTGCCCATGGGCTTGATTTTGGGCACTGAGAATCGACAGGACCGCCCTGGTAACAACAGTGGGTACGTCAAGCGTTGGCAAACCGCCATGCAGCAGGCGTACCGTCTGGCTCTTGAGAAAGCGCAACAAAGTCAGACAAGAGGCGATAACAGCTACAACAGACGACTTAACTACACTGAGCTGCAAGCAGGTGATCGAGTCCTGGTCAGGAATCTGACGCCTAGAGGAGGACCGGAGAAGCTCATATCTCACTGGGAAGATTCAGTCTATGTTGTCGCCAATCGCAGAGGTGAGGGTCCTGTCTACGACGTACGACGTGAGAACGGCGAGGGCGACACACGTGTGCTGCATAGGAACCTCCTCTTCCCATGTGAGTTTCTACAGCCGGCTGCCCAGCGGCTTCCCGCCCCAGCGAGACGGAGACGGCGGGGACCAACGACACGTCAGCGACGCCAACCTGTGGATCCTGTCGTCGACAGCTCAGACAACTCGGAAAGCGAGAGTGACTGGGGGTACGGACCACTACATCCTGAGGAACCGGGTGGAGGAGGGCAGCAAGAGGTCAGTGACCACAACACTGATACTGAGAACGGTGTAGCGACTGATAATGCTGATAACAGCAGCAGACGCCACACACGAGGAACCGAAGGTAGAAGACGCCACAAACGAGGGACCAGAGACGCTCGAAGAAGCAGAGGAGTTTACTGCTGTTCAGCACGAGGCAGAGAACACTGGCCGTTCTCAGCGTGTGCTTCTACCACCAGTTCGGCTGGCATATGATCAGTATGGTAATCAGGTGCTTGTTCAAGCGGTTAATACACTCGCGCCACAGTACACGCTCCCCCAAGGCTATGGTCAGGCGTGGAACAGCGTCGCGCAGAGTCCCGTTGGCTATGATCCTGTAATGGCCTGGAACTACAGCTCTCAAGTTCAGCCGAACAGCGTCGCGCAGAGTCCCGTTGGCTATGGTCCTGTAATGGCCTGGAACTACAGCTCTCAATTTCAGCCGTTCTGCACAGTACCCTACCAGCATTATCAAGCCGCATATTGAACATTTTAGCTGATTATTGACACTGAGTTTCACGAGTAAGTTTTGAATGAACACTTTTCTATCACATTATAAGTAAACTAGCCCATAGACATGTCTCTTTAATAATGTATTTCAAGAATTACCTATAGCTAGGGAAGTTTTAAGGTGTTCCTGTACACCTGTGTAACCACATTGAGGACGTTTGGAATAGTTAAGTAGCCGTCGAAATAACTTGCACTATAGGAGAGGAACTCAGGAGGCCCGCGTGTTGGGACTGATCACCCCATCATCACCACACAGTAGTACAGTTCAAGAAGTAGTGACAAGTTGTGGAGGTTAGTGGAGGTTCGTAGACGACTCACACCTCAGAGTTGGCAGTCTTTAAAGCAGGGGAGGGTGTGACGTGCGTAATTTGACACCTATCACGTGGTAGGCACGAGGATAATAGGGGGCGCGACAGCTCGAGTAAGTTAGTCTTGGTTTGGAGTCAGAGTGCGTTAGAAAATACAGAGTACGTTGGAGAGTATTACAGTCAAGGAATCACACTGAGTTTTGTACTTGGAGTCAGATACTGGATATTAATGAAATATATTGGAGGTATTGGGCAAATGTGGAGTTCGTCTCGTAATTTCCCGTCCTCGTATCGGTCGAGCCGTGTAACACTATCATTATCCACACGAGGTTTTTTACTAGCTGGGTCAGCCTCTCGTGTTTCGCGCGACCTTCTCTTCGTATTAGTCGCAGCAGAGACCTTGACAATGGCAGCCAAGTCCTTTACAACAACAACAACAACAACAACAACAATTTATTCGTGACCTCTTAAATTTACATGCTAAGAATATTACTGCTAAGAATTTATACTCTAGAAGTGAGGAGCACAGCTACTTAGAAATAGCTAAAAGCTAGTCGAGCTAAGTAGCTAGGCCATGCAGCATTTAATCATGTTTGATATAGTAATTGAAATAAAAAGAAAATGCAATATAATACAATACAAAGGACAAATTTTTTTACAATAATACAAAATACAGAAAGGGCATAAAAAAAGAAAAGTGCATCAGATATCTAAATAGCTATTCAGGATAGAATCTATTATGAGTTTCTTGAATTGATTACGTCTCTTTGATTTAAAGTCTTCTTGAATTGAGTTCCATATTTTAGCGCCTAGAAAACGAATGTTAAATTTGCCATAATTGGTTCTTATTTTAAAAATGTAATATGATTTTTTGCAGGCTAGTCTAGTATTATATTGGTGTACCCTATTTAAGCATGTAAAGAAGTCATGAAAAACAGATGGTAAGGCATTTGCCTGGAAATCATGCATAAATAGAGCGTTATTTACGTAAATTATATCAATAAATTTGAGTTGACCCAGACGATGAAACAGTGGACTTGAGTGAGCTCTATAATCAGAGAAGGTTATTATTCTGACTGCCTTTTTTTGAAGGATAATAAGAGGTTTAAGGGTAGTTGAATAAGTATTGCCCCAGGTTGTTACAGCATAAGATAAGTATGGATAAATTAAGGTATAGTATAGTTGAGTTAAAATTGGAGAAGTTACAAAATGTCGAATCTTTGAAAGCATGCCAACGCATCGTTTGATTTTCTTAGTAATATGCTGAACATGGTATTTCCAGCTTTTGTAATAGAATCGATGCCAAGACTATCGTGAAGAAGGGCAATCGACTCTGCAGTAAACGACCATGCTCCAGGGCGATTAACTGAAGCTATTTCTTCTTGTAAAAGCTGGTCTTCATCGCACTCAGAGGACTTACGGGCCGTATCCATTTCGGCGGTACCACTCGTCCACTCTGTGTAGGTATATAAAGAAAATAAAAAGAAAGGTCAGCTAAAGTCGACCGATAAATGATAAGGCAAAGGTCTACCTTGAAAAACTTAAACGCACGGAACGTGAGCTTACCGACGCACTCTGCACGAAAGAAGAAGAGGCCTGGCCTATCCTGGTACCTGAATTTGTACCTGTTATCATTTGCATAACAATGGTTACTTTGGAACGTGGCCGATTGCGCATGCGCAAGGAAGTATGCAGTATAAGGGCATAATGTGGAGTATGGTGAAAGAGAATCGAGGACAGCATGGCTACCAAGTTACACTGAGTATGCGCACAATCTCAGTATCCATCGCAAAATACAGCCGATGCAACATAATTACACAATATGTGGGAAGAGTTTAACACCTGTCGATCACCACCCATACTTCTGTGTACATGCAGCTTCAGTCTAACCGGAAATGGAACTACCACATAAATGAAAAGGTGCGGACCAAATTAAGCTTACAAAACACTTGGCTTTCTAAGAAGAAATTTGAATTGCTGCCCAGAACGGTGAGGAGTCATGCATACTTTGCTTTAGTGAGACCCCATTTAGAGTTTGCTAGTGCCGCCTGGGACTCCCATCTGAAGAAAGACATCAATAACATAAAAATGGTACAACGGCAGGCTGGCTGCTCGTTTTGTCTAACGTAGTTATGTCCGTGAGCCGGGAACAGTGACCCGGATTCTGGACGAACTTGAATGGCCTACTTTGCAATTGAGACGAAAATAGGCACGCCTTTTCCTAATGTACCAGGCAGTTCAAGGAACGATGGCAATAACTACACCAGCCTACGTGACCCCCATTAAACTACGCACCAGACAGTACGTACCATCGTCTACGCATGACCCAACTAAGTGCTTCAACTGATATCTACAAGTTCAGCTATTGGCCTAGAACTATCAAAGACTGGAACCTGTTACCAGCGATTAACCATCGAAAAAACGAACCTAAAATCCTTCAAAATAGTTATGAAAGAGAATCATTGAAGCTGTGAATACGTGATTTTATCTCATTATAGTGTAAACATGTTTTATTATTTCAAATTTCTCTTTTTAAATGTCTCTTTTTTTTCTTCTTCTATCGCATAAACATTTTTTCATTAATTCCAATTTTTTAATACGGTATGAACTTTTTTATTTTATTTTAATTTTTGTCGCTGCGTATTACGCACAAAGTGTTGCGGAGTATACATATATAGATATAGTTCGAAGAGTATTTGACGATTCCCGTTAGTTCGTTTGACAATCAATATTCAATAAACTCTGTCACTTTTGGATCTAAAACCGATGAAAACAGCTGAAGTTGATGAACTCATGTTCGACAAGTCTGCTTTGCCAAAACTGCCCATTTTAAGTTGGTTTCTTCATGTTTTGGCTTGAGTTGGTCCGCCATCTTGAAATATACAACCACAAGAGGGACTGGGTCTACGTTTACGTCATAATGACGTTTTATCACTCGATCAGACTCGATCTAGTAATTATTTTCATCGTAGTACCACAGGTAGCCCACTAAAAACCACATGTATTTTTAGTTCACTTTCAAGTATATTTCGAATAAACAATTTTAGAACTATATAACATTTCAAAATCCCCAGCAATAGCAAAATCCATCTAGATATAATCTATATACAGTTTTACATTTGGCATATGTTGTATATAGTTATATACTGCTCAAAACTTCAGAATATGCGCCCGCAAACTGTACCGCTGAACTGTTCTCGAATTCGGAAGGGTGTCTAGAAAACTCAGACCTTAAGTTTGTCTTCAGCCAGGTATGATTTATACTATAGCATCTTACTGTTTGTAGTTTTGGTACGTGTATGTACAGCGAAAAGCAGAATCCAATACAGCGAGCAAGCCAACAGAATTTTCGATCGCAGATTCACTCGGGTTCAGCAGAAATTATGGCCGAGTTGATTTGGACATCAGAATTTATCGAAATCTCCAGAGGTAACAATAATAATACACTTTCCTCAGGCTTTGCTAAATCGTACTTGCTAACTTTTAAAACATTATTGCATTTGATCAGTGGGAAAATAAGACACTTACTCGACATTCACATGGCGGTTTTCATTTGCTCCGAGCATCGTGTAGTTACCAGTTCCCCAGCCGAGTTAATTTATTCTAAAAAGTACAAACATACATGATGACATTAAGACAGACATACAAGAATCTCGATTTCTTTCGCCTGGGAAAGCACAGGTAGCCCACACATGACCACAGGGAGTGCACTGCGTTCTCCTTCGTCGAACGCATGCAATAACCGCATAAGTTGCAGTATTTCTTCAGTTGTAGTATTCCTTCAATCGAAGACCTCAAAAAGCTAACTGTATCGGGACTGAATTAGGGCAATATTAAAGTGTTTGAATGAGCCCGCAGTCTCTGGCAATTGCAACAAGACCGACCTGGTGCTGAGGTGTCATGTACTCGATCGTGGAACGAATTAAAACTCCTACAACCTACAGCATAGTTTTTCTTTTGGACTTGCAAAATAAGTAATTAAAGCCAAGCTCTCGACAAAATGCTACAGAAGTAACGTACGAGAGAATCGTAGCAGAAGTTTCTGGATGTATCCGGTCAAACGACTTAAGGAAACTACCAGACTTCAACTTTGTGCAACTCCATGATTATCTGGTCCTAAAAACTTGCAACTACAAACACGAAGCAATAAGGTCGAGCGGAAAGAGACTGAAGGAGTTTCATTTTTTTAAGGAAACTAGTGATATGCAAGTCCATGCGAAAGAAGGAGACTTGTACGTGAAAGTTAGAGGTGCTAGCATAAATGAACTTAGAATCGAAGTACAAAACACTAATAGTCTTCAACAACAATAGCGATGCTGTTAGAGCTGCATGTTAACCAGCTGTACTGCAGGGTAAGTTTTTCTGTCCTGAAAAACTATAGCTTTCATACATGTAATGCAAATACAATGCATAAACAAATCTGAAGTCGATCGAGCTCGGTGCAACGAAGAAGCTAAACCAGACAGTTTTCTCTGCAAGCTGCATTGAAACGATAGCTAGACCAGACATTATTCTTTCTGAGTGATTTTCTATTGTCCAAAGTTACTATCTGAACTACTAGCTATGAGACAGATTGCAAGAGTCTTTATTAATATATGGACAGTGTTAGCCTAGCTTTCACGTTATACGTGAGACGTCGGTACCATAATCCAGCGGTTTTCCAAACGAAACAAAGGAACTTGAAAGGGGACTATTGAAACTTTACATATGTATGGTAATAAGGAAAATATCAAAGTACATAATGCAAACCATGATGTTGCCATGCCAACCACTCTTGGATCCTTTCACCTGTGGCGGCAGACTTGCTTGAAAGCATGTTGAGAAAGGATAAGCGTATGATTTACCGTTTGTTGGGGTGGCGGGGTGGTGCAGTGGTTATTAGGGAGTGTTCATTATTTATGGCTTGGGGGTGGGGGTCGGTGGAATCATTTGGGGGGGGGGGACAAAAAAAGGTTTTAACTGCTTTTGTAGGGCCGGGTCATCAAAGATTTTACCTATTCCTTGGGGGGGGGAGGGGTCATCAAAGTTTTGACGTAGCTGTCATGTAAATTGTAATGAAATTGTTGTTGTAATGCTATTAGCCAACGTTTAGTCCAGAACACAGGAAACCAGTGTTTAGACAGCAGTAAATCTCAAAAATTTAGGTTCGGGCCTTCGGCCCTCGCAACATTTAGGCATAGTCTGCTTTGTTTCCTTCATACGCAGGATGGTATTCTCTCAGCTCATGACCAAAGGCACATCCCCATAGGACAGATATTGCGTCGGTGTCCAGGAGATTAGTTATGCCAATACTGAGCTCTTTTTCATTTATTTGGGACTACGGAACAATGCCATATAATTAATGCACGAATTAACAGTACTTATTTCAAGTACCCATGCGGGAAGGAGGGTGAGATAGATATTTAATTTCAGAAGAATACCTGTATATATAAGTTTTCTACTAAACAAAAGTAATGTATCATGGAAAATACAGTACCATAAATCTTAGAAACATTAATAGTAAATTTAATAGATTACATATGTACGGTATATTGCAGTTTGCATTCTTTCTTGCACATCCATCTATTTTTAATTCATTCATAGGGGGGTCATAAAAGTTTAAACAAGAGATGCAGATCAAATGCCGACCCCCACCCCCCCTCTCCCCCCCACCAAAAAAAAAGTCCATAAATAACGAACACCCCTAAGCGCTTCGCCTTTTACCCCTGTGGCCCGGGTTCGATTCCCAGACCCGGCGCCATATGTGAGTTAAGTTTGTTGGAATCTCGCCCTAATGCTCCGAGGGTTTTTCTTCGGGTTCTCCGGTTTTCCTCCCTCCACAAAAGCCAACACGCTAAATTCCAATTCGATCTGCGATTTAGCCGGGTCCTGGCTTTGATCAGGCTCTGGCTGTTTTTCAGGTCCCGTTAGAAATTCTGGCAGTGTTTTTTTCGTTTGTTTCTTCGTGATAAACTGGTCTATTGACCTAGCCTTTGAATTCAATTTCATGCCTCATGGATAGGGAACAGGGTGATTAAACAACATTTCAATATGGATCCCCGGCGTCAGGGGTCTTCACATGATTTTGATGCCCCAGGGTGTGGGAGCTTCACTAGTATTCATGGGCATGTTGGGTGAATGTCCCCGCTATGCCCGGAGTGGGGGGAGGGGATTTCAAATGACTGGTGCATAAACTTCTGATGCGTTTCGCAAAGGAGAAATCAGAATTTCTTTCCCTCATCAAGGAGTCTGGGGGCAAGAGTTGTTCCACGGTAAGAGTCCATCATTATGGTTTCCATAAAACGGAAATTAAATTGCATTGACTACTAATTATTTTTCATTCTAGAAAATTCATTTCGGTCCAGAGTGGACTGCTCTAAGTATATTTTTATCTATAACACACAGTTACGGAGACCTCCGACACTCTAGCAGAAGAAACCCGTAGGATGGCGACAAAGGTCTTACATGGAAACCCCTCTATCTACAAACTGCCTACCAAAGAAGTCCTGAAAGATGAGACAAGCATGACCAGAAAATGTGTATTCGGTAAGAAAATGAGGGAGGCAGAAACATCGTATTTAGATTTGCACACCAATTTATAACGGTTCTACCCTACTATTTATCCTTTAATAATATAGATAACATACAAAAATACTCAATTCTGATTGGCTGAGTATAGACATGTTAATCACTAACAGTTAATTAGATGCAAAACTAGTTAATTCGGTGCGAACACAGTTAATTCGATGCAGAACCTAGTTAATTCAGCTATGCTTTTCATTTTTGCATCTATATTATTAACTGGTACTCATTAGTGTACAACGTTCAATTAACGTTTAATAATTAATTGAACTTGCACACTAATGATTACCTATACTTAAGAGGCATTGTCTGAGAAAGCGTGTCAGATGTTGGAAATGGGGGGTCAGCGGATTTCAATGAAACTTGCTGTAGAAGTTGACCTTCATGAGTTGTTCCAAAATGTGGTTTGACTTGGTTTGCCAGAGTCTTTTTTTCAAAAAATTCAGGGGGTCTCATTTTTGGCTTCAGGACCATCAAAAATACTGTCATCTGGAGGGTAACTGAAGTCCAATGCCTCACTAAAATAAATACAGAAAACCCATGGACTTCACAATGGCATGGTATCTTTCTACTACTAACCCTCTTTCATAGCACATGTGAGATTGCGGCATTGAGCTAATGAGTAGAGAGAGGCCTGGTACTAGTTTTGAGCAATTATCAAAGCTGAAAACACTACCAAAAATGGCACAATTTCAAAACTTAATATTTTTACCTGCCATCCTAGCTAGAATTGGTATTTCAATCTTGAGTTACATCATTATTAGTAGAAACAGAAACAGATTAGAAAAAAATGGGCCATTTAATATTTGTGGTTTTCTGGACTTGTTTTAATATCATACTTTTACAAAATGGCCATACAGGTTGAAGAAAAACGGACATAAATATTGTACATTAATCAAGATAACAATAAGCCACTTGCCTGCTATAAAATATATGGCGATGGAGAGGTCTTAATTTTAAAGCGCTTCGTGTGAAGGCTGGTATCAAAAGAGGATGATATAGTGTTTGCTATGAAGGTAGATCCAAGACAAAATTCGTTATTCGATTCGTCTCGTCGATTTCTGGTCTCGTCTCGTCGGGTTTCGAGTTCGTCTCGTCGGCTTCTGAGGTCGAATCGTCGTTTGGGTTGCCGTTTCAAGTCGTGGGTGGATCCCGAGTTCGTCTCGTCGGCTTCTGAAGTCGTTGCCGTTCGCGAGGTCGAATCGTCGTTTGGCCTCCCTTTCTGGGCCCGAAGTCTTCTGGAGAGACTGAATCCTAAACAAAATGGTGGATGATCTGAAAGCTTGTCTTCCTTTTAGTATAGAGAATATTATTTTAAGTGCAGAAATATTTAAAGATGAAGATGGAAGTGATTATTTGTGATCTCAGATGGACCGTGCTTTAAATTTGGTATCAAGGGCAAGTATCTTGTTTAACATTCCACAAGAACTGATAACACTTCTTCAAAGATCTCGTCAAGTGATAACAGAATTGGCATACTGAAAGTTCTAGTGCAGATGCCGAGAAAATGCAGCTTTTTTTATTCGACTACGGGATGTCGAGGTCGACCAACAATAGTCATACCCAAAGAGCAGTTGGAACTTTATCTGGATTATGGTTTCTCTGTTGTTAAGATTGCCAAATTGTTTGGAGTCTCGATTAAAACTATTTTTCGGCGTATGGCTGATCTAGGCCTCGAGAGGAAACATATACCAAATTTAAAGCACGGTCCATCTGAGATCACAAATAATCACTTCCATCTTCATCTTTAAATATTTCTGCACTTAAAATAATATTCTCTATACTAAAAGGAAGACAAGCTTTCAGATCATCCACCATTTTGTTTAGGATTCAGTCTCTCCAGAAGACTTCGGGCCCAGAAAGGGAAGCCAAACGACGATTCGACCTCGCGAACGGCAACTACTTCAGAAGCCGACGAGACGAACTCGGGACCCACCCACGACTTGAAACGGCAACGCAAACGACTATTCGACTTCAGAAGCCGACAAGACGTACTCTGGACCCACGGCTTGAAACGGCAACCCAAACGACGATTCGACCTCAGAAGCCGACGAGACGAACTCGGAACCCGACGAGACGAGGCCAGAAATCGACGAGACGAACTCGGAACCCGACGAGACGAGGCCAAAAATCGACGAGACGAGTCGAATAACGAATTTTGTCTCGGATCTACCTTCATAGTTTGCCCTCACTGAAGTATGATCATATAAACCGAGACATCCGCGCCAGCCTGACTATACGTACTTGCCATATTTGGTAAGGTGAGCTCTAGATCGGAATCTCAACATAAATTACATTATGGCTTTGGCATAATCTTGGTGTTTTCTTGCTATATGATGACAACCTTTTTTAGTTTTAGCATCTCAAATTACTTTCTTTTTATTCTACTTGATGTCTGAACTTATAAAACAATAGTATTTTTAGGAAAACACTGTTCAGGTAGTAAAAAAGCTAAGTGGCCTCACAATTAACTGTAAATAGTACTGTAACAACCCTCCATATATTTGGCTTCAAGGAATACACATAATAAAAGACAACTAAAGCTGTCTAAAAGACTAGTAAGTGGTATTTGAAGAGTTCTGCAGTAAACATTGCTTCATTGTACTCATCTACGACATTATCGAGTTTATCGGTTCTGCTTCTACTAAAAAAAATTGACATCATGGCTTTGTCCACATTCCAGTACATGTATGTTTGTCATGTTTGTTGCCTTCACTCAAGTCTAGCATAACCCTCAAGGCTCCGTTAAGATGAAAATTTCTGTGTGAACGTTCTGCCATTTTTTGCTGGTAACATCCACAATGCAGATAAATCTGTATCACCCTTGTTAGTATGATCAATGTTATGATCAATACTTTTCAGTTGACAAAATATTTTGCTGTGTCAGGAAGTAATGGGCTCCTGCCATTTGTGATTGTTGTTGTTGATCAATCGTCCGTCATCTTGTACACGTGTTTCGAGGGGACTGGGTCATACCTGGCTCCAATCTTGTACAAAAAACGAGTCGTTTACAAAGAAGCCATTTGCCTCAGTTATTTATTAACCTATTAAAGCGTAACCCCCAAAGTTTTCGTGCTTTAGAATACACAACTGTACATACTTGGCAGCATCGAAGAATCAATATGAGTTGAAATGAACGCAGAACATGAATAATTAATGAGCATTTTGTCCAATCAGATGAAGCAAATCAGTCACGTGCATGCTCCTTTATACCTGATAAAATCTCATCATTCTAAAAGGCCCGCGGAGGGATTTGAATTCTGTCCCAGAGGGACACGGGGTTAATGATTGAGACAATGGAATTTCTATTGATGTTTCAGCTTTCTCACTGAATTGCTAATTAGGATGAACGTTTTATATAAAGAATATTAATGAACATGAAATTTTATATAAAGTTTCATCCTAATTAAGAATTCACTGATAAAGACCCAAAGATAGCAAAAAGTACACGGAACATAAGGTACCTAGATAACAAATTTTGCACTAAATTTACTAATATCAGCAGACTACCGAGATACACAGATAATATTTTTAAAATGAAGTTATCCAACTACCATTACTTGTTTACCGAGCCACTGTTTAGTTCCAATTATTAAACCAAACTCAAAGCCGTAAAATTATAAAAACGTGCATTAAACTTACATATTTTGTGCCGGAGTCAAAAATTTAGAGTCTGCCGTCATATCAGTCACATCGCTTTCCAAGTCTTGAACTTTATCGAGGTAAACCACGACACCAAATCCTTCAAGTGCAGATTCTTCTTGCATTGCGAAATGCCGCTTCAAACAACATAGTATGGTAATTTATTCATGTCATTCCCTTGAGATTTTCGTAATTGCAGGCGGTGATTACTCGAATATTTTGCATGGCGTTGTGAATACAAAGGTTCAATGGTTCATTAAGTAACCATTCCCTTGAGATGTGCGTCTTTCTTTCATTGCATTCTTAAAGCGTTTTTGAAGCCGTTTAAAACACTCACAGCACGTGTTTTATCAAGTCTAAAAATTCTCGGGCTTCGCCCTCAAATTTTTAAACTTGATAAAACACTGCTGTTCGTGTTTTAAACAGTACGTAACCCCCTACCAAAAAGGAAATGCGGGCTAGCTCCTTCTTCGTGTACCAGAACATATCATTATTGTATTCTGGGGTTAGGGTTCTTTGTATTTCAGGTATTGTTTTGCTATTGTTCATTGTTATGAGTTTTTGTCTTCTTTGTTTTAAATCATCTGTGTTCCCGTACACGAAGAAGGACCCGAAATGCGGGAGAGAAATAAAAACGATAAACAAAATATGTCGATTATAAGTAAAAATGTGAGCTGGATACGCGAACGAATATGCGGGACATTTTAACGCCCATGCTGGAAGCGGTACACATCACTAAAATCCGATACCATGCTGCAGAATCCGGGATGGCTGGTTGGCAAATATGAGAAAGAGGGGCTGAATGGGGTTAACTGATAACTGAGAAATGGGCCAAAATATTGCTGTTAACTGAGAATTTTACCTTTTTTTAGCTGTTAGGTGATATTTGTGAGATAGCTGTTACCTGATATTTCATTATTTTTTATTAAAATGACGTAACGTCACATGCTATTATTGGCTTTTCGGATGGTTTTCGACAGATTTTCCGGCCTTGGTTCGCAATTTTCAATTTTTATGCGAGCATTCTACAAAATTATGTACATTTTCCTTCACATAAAATAGGATGTTATCATTAAAAGTTATGTTGTTCAAATGAATAGACAAAATGTAGTGTTTGATGTTGAATTAGCGGTTATTATTCATTTCATACCAGCAAATATGTATTCAAATCAGGTTAGGGTAGTCTTTTTATATACCTTAACTGATAACAGCAAAATTTAACTGATAACTGATAAATAGCTAAAAATTTAGCTGTTAACTGATATTGGTACCCCCCCCCCCCCCCCCCCCCCCCCCATTCAGCCCCTCGAGAAAGGGCTGCGCCTATACCAGAATGAAATCGCAACTTTCGTGTTTACAAGATTATATGTATTATTTTACTTATTCGATGGAGCGAAGGCAAACGTGTCAACGGCAACGCCGGTTCGCATGCTAGATTTGTCTCTATTTTGCTTACATCACAGATAGTTCTGTGTGTATTATTATAGCCATATTATTGTAATTATTTTTCATCATTCATTAATATTTTTGTTACCCCGACTCGACTAGCAAAATTGCTATACACTGGGGTAAAATGTTATTGTAATCATTTCAGTATAATTTTTAATCATTTCATTTGTGATGATCTATTACATTGTTAACAATTTTGGCGGCGATGGAGCACAATCAAAGCTTACATATATTTTGAGCTAGTACATAATACGAAAAATAATTTGTTAGAGGGTGATATACTTAATTCTATTTTGTAACTAACATCATATTCTCATATTTGTGAAAAATTAAATTTTCAATTCTGAGGTATTGTAGAGCAATGTAATTTCTAGAATTGTAAGAATCGCGTACACGAGTAGCCACCACAAGAAGCCCAATGTGTAGTCACAAAGGGTTTAATCTGAGGAACATTAAAAACCTTAAACCGGGCCGAGAGAGAGACAAAGCCCTTTCCGGTTGTGCTGAACTTGTATAAAAGATTTTTTTACAGTTGAACCTTCTCTGAGAGACCATGTTCCCCAAACCCAGCAACCACGACCAACACTGAAGATTAATTGTGATTTAATTGTTCTATCTTTTCCCCCAGTAAATTAAGTTCATGCATAATATTTTACCGACTTGGTCACGTATTTTGATCATCGCCGAAGATTACACCCCATCTACAAATTTGCCACCTTTTGGTGGCTACTCTCGCAAGCAACCACCTTCGTCCTACATCATAACGAGAGGTTCAACAGAATGCCTCGTTTTTGTCAGAATTTAAAAAAAACATGATCCCCGCTCCTAGTCTCCTTCTCAGCCGTGAAGACACAAAAAAACGGCAGATTACCCCACCCCTGGCGAAAAGTAACTAATTAAAATGTCAATCCCCACCATATTGAAAATACTGAAGTGTCAGCAGCATTTTTATAGCATTATCAGTCTAAACCATGGAAATACTTTGGGTTAATAAAAAAAAGATCATGATCATGGCCGGCTTTGATGAAAACAACTGGATGTGAATGTAGGAGACTGAAACCAGGTATGACCCAGTCCCCTCGAAACACACGTCCAAGATGGCTGGTGGCAGACGACAGATTCAACACATCATCCCCGTTGAATTAACAACTATCGTTAAATGGAAAACACGCTTGAAATAATAATAATCGTTAATTCTAATGACATTCTTAAAACGAATCAAGGATAAAGATAAACATTTGTTACATTCCGATCGGCGGTAGACCGGCTTAGTGTAGTAGTGATGACGTCTGCACTACACTGTAGTACACGCAAAGGGTTATGAGTTCGAGTCCGAGTAGGAGCGCTCAAAAAAATATTTTTCCTCTCTTTACCTCAGTTCTCTTCTTGTTTACCTGTGAACCCTAGCTCTAGGCGAGTGAGAACCCGTCGTTTGCCGGTGAACTCGTCCGATGGTTAGGGTTTGGTTTGTGGTTCGGGTTAGGATTTGTCGTAGAATTAACGATTATCATTATTCCAAGCGTGTTTTCCATTTAAGGATAATTGTTAATTCAACGGAGAGAATGCGTTGACAGATCAACCAACCTCGTCCCCAGGGTCTTCTCGGTCAGATCCAAGATGTCTTGGATTTGACCGAGAAGACCCTGGGGACGAGGTTGCAGATAAACAACAGCCAAACGAAGCAGGAAGTTACGTAAACAGCAAAATATTTTGTCAACGTAACTGAAAAAAGTATTCTATTTCTACTCAGCAAATGATTGGCCATATTAGCTAGGATTTATCTGCATTGTGGATATTACCAGCAAAAATGGGCATCGCTTCGATTGATCAAACAACCAATTGCATGCACAGTAGTGGACGTGCAAAGTGATGAAGTGGGCATAATTTTGCTTGGAGCCTTGAAGGTTATGCTAGACTTGAGTGAAGACAACAAACTTGACAGACATACATGTGCTGGAATGTGAACAAAGTTATGATGTCAACATTATTTTAGTAGAAGTAGAACCGATAAACTAATGTCATAGGCCAGTACAATGAAGCAATGTTTATTGTAGAACTCCTTAACTCCTCAAATACCATTTACTAGTCTTTTAGACAGCTTTTGTTTAGTTGTGGCATGTGTAGTTTGAAGTCAAATATGGAAGGTCGTTACAGTATTATTTTACAGTTGTGAGGCCACTTTTTTTCCACCTGAAACAGTGTTTTCCTAAAATACTATTGTTTTATAAGTTTGACATCAAGTAGAATAAAACGAAAGTAATTAATTTGAGATGCTGAAGCTAAAAAAATGTTTTCAATATAGCCAGAAAAGCGTTTGTATGAATATGGCCATTTTGCAAAAGTATGATATTAAAATGAGGCCAGCCGAAAACCGCAAAATTTAAATAGTCCAATTTTTTCTAAACTGTTTCTGTTTCTATTAATAATGATTGTAACTCATGATTGAAATACCAATTCTATCTAGGATGGCAGGTAAAAAATATTAAGTTTTGAAATTGTGCCATTTTTGGTAGTGTTTTCAGCTTTCGGATAATTGCTCAAAACTAGTACCAGGCCTCTCTCTATTCATTAGCTCAATGCCGCAATCTCACATGTGCTATGAAAGAGGGTTAGTAGAAGAAAGATACCATGCCATTGTGAAGTCCATGGGTTTTCTGTATTTATTTTAGTGCGGCATTGGACTTACCCTCCAAATGACAGTTTTTTTGATGGTCCTGAAGCCAAAAATGGGACCCCCTGAATTTTTTGAAAAAAGACTCTGGCAAACCAAGTCAAATCACATTTTGGAATAACTCATAAAGGTCAACTTCTACAGCAAGTTTCATTGAAATCTACTGACACTCCATTTCCAACATCTGATACGCTTTCTCAGACAATGCCTCTTAAAGCCTGGTTTTCACTAGCGACATAAAGGATAAGGGGCTTCTTTTGTTTGATACATAACAAGAATATCAGCAGAAAGATATTATAGATCTTTAAAAATATATATACATTTTCTGGGGGGTCAATGATTTTGTTAATTCACTCTTATAGATGACATTTTCTGAAGGGGTTTCTTTTAGTTTGATTTTTTTTTCGGGGGACGGGTTCAACTAAGTCCATATAAGAAAGGAAATTAAATCATGTCCTTTATAGGGGTATGGATTTTGTTAAGGTTACCGGATACCTTCAGGGTGCGTTTCGAGTCTAAATTATGTAGCGCCTCGAGGAAACATCGTAGATAAATTATTCATGTATCGTTTTAAAGCTTATAAAATTGGCTACTTGAGTACATAAAAAGTTTTGAGGTCTTTGAAAATCTCGAATTTCCGCCATCCCGTTTCTCCGATCTAGTGAGATGGCTTTCAGAAGTTCCGACTCCGAAAATATTTTAAAGTTTAAAAATATGTTTGCTTTGTCGTATTTCAGAGGAATCGTATTACAAAACCGTGTCGAGGAATTTAGTTTAAAAGTTATCATGCTTTCCGTGAAAAGGCGAAAAATAATCCGAGTAGATATGCGGGAAACGTCGTCAAGAGCTCTGTTTTTAGAATTTCCCAATTCCCCGACACTATTTTGCAGCTGATATATCAATTGACATTTTGTGAAAATTTCGCACAAATTGAATAAATTTCTCTTGAGTGGGAGCTTTTTTAATACTCTATTTTGATTGAAAATCGAAAGCGAGAAAATAGCACTTCAAAAAATATAGCCGTCTGTCGTGCGTGATCCCGCCAGTCAGAAATAGTCCATAAACAACAACATTTGATAAGGGGTGGGTTTCAGGAAGAGGAAAATATTGAAGCGGTCTTTGGCAAGCAAAACCAAGCACGCGCTCAATGGCGCCGAAATCCACAGGGAGCCCAAAAGCCAAGCGTACCAAACAGAGATACCAGCACGGAGACTTGCACACGTTGTGGGAGAAAGGCCCATAGTAGAGAGCAGTGCCCAGCAAAAAACGCAAAATGCCATAAGTGCCAAAAGATTGGACATTTTGCTTCTGAGTGTAGATCCGGAAAAGTTGGAGAAATCTGCGAAGAGGAAGTGTTCCTTGGCAGTGTAGATGCCCCTGGATGGTTGAGCTCAAATTAGCCAATTCCAAAACCATGTTTAAGTTAGACACAGGCGCCGATGTTACGGTGATCCCAGAGACAACCTATCACAAGTTTAAAGAAGAGTACCCACTTAGAGATCCAGCAAAGAAACTGTTTGGGCCAAATCACAAACAGTTGGGTGTAATAGGGCAGTTTACAGCCAGCCTACAGCACGGCTCTAGTACCACTGATCAAGAAATCTATGTTGTTGAGGGCCTGAAGCATTCAATTCACTGCTGGGACGACCAGCTATTCGGGCGTTAGGTCTGCTGAAAGTTGCAATCGATAACCTTACCTCGAACAATAAGAGCGATCACAAATCAGAGTTCCCAGAGCTTTTCAGTGGACTTGGTAAATTAGAAGGTGAATACAAGATAGAGTTGACTCCAGGAGCCGTACCATTTGCCATACATGCTCCACGGAGGATACCCATACCCTACTGGATAAAGTAAAGGCTGCGCTGAAGAGGATGCAAGATCTCGGGGTTATTACCCCCATTGAACAGCCAACAGAGTGTTGTGCTGGTATCGTCGTAGTCCCAAAACAAGACGGTAGAGTCCGTATATGTGTGGATTTCACAAAGTTAAATGACAATGTACAGAGAGAGAACCACCAACTACCATCAGTAGATGAGACACTAGGCTTACTTACTGGAGATAAAGTCTTTAGTAAACTTGATGCCAACAGTGGGTTTTGGCAAATTCCCTTGGCCAAAGAATCAGTCCCACTGACCACGTTTATAACACCCTTTGGCAGATTTTGCTTCGAACGTCTTCCGTTCGGAATAAGTTCTGCACCAGAACATTTTCAAAGACGGATGTCTCAAATTCTAGAAGGATTAGAAGGAGTCCTTTGTCAAATGGATGACGTGTTAGTGTTCGGAGGCAACCAAGAGGAACACGATAAGAATCTGACAGCAGCTCTACAGAGACTCGAGAGAGCAAAGATAACCCTGAATCCCAAGAAATGTGAATTCTCCAAGAGTTCAATGAAATTTATTGGGCACATCATCAGCGCACAGGGGGTTTCTGCAGACCCAGAAAAGGTAAAGGCCATTCAAGAACTGGAAAGCGCGACATCAATTCCAGAAGTCAGGCGATTTCTTGGGATGGCAAACCAACTCGGGAAGTTTCTGCCCGATCTAGCGAACACAAGCAAACCCTTGCGGGACCTCCTCAGCAAAAAGAACACTTGGACGTGGGAGAGCAGCAGGAAACAGCCTTTAAGAAGATTCAAGCAATGCTGACCAGTGCCCCAATACTGGCCCAATATGACCCTAAAAAGGAGACACGTGTAACTGCAGATGCTTCAAACTATGGGGTTGGTGGTCTTCTCACTCAGATGCAAAGCAACGCCGGGTGGAGACCAGTTGTATATGCATCAAGATCGATGACAGACACCGAGAGCCGATATGCTCAGATTAAAAAAGAGGCTCTAGCTATCGTGTGGGCTTGTGAGCGTTTTCGAGAGTACCTGATTGGAACATCTTTCCACATACACACAGATCACAAGCCTTTGGTGCCTCTCTTGACGAGCAAGAATCTAGATGAACTGACGCCCCGCATCCAGAGGTTCAGAATGCGTCTAATGCATTATTCATATAGCATTTCACACATACCCGGAAGTAGTATAACGAGCGCTGACACACTATCGAGAGCTCCGCTATCTGTAAAACCCTCTACCAAGGACGAGGAGTTACAATTGGAAGCAGAACTGCTTGCATGCTTCACAGTGGACAGTCTGCCAGCGACGCCTACCCGACTTCAGGAGATAAGGGACCTACCACAAGACGATGCTGTTTGCAAAGAGGTAATGGGGTATTGTGAACACGAGTGGCCACCTAAGTGGAAGATAAAGGGAGCAGTGATAGCATACTAGCCCGTTCGTGCAGAACTAACAGTACAGAACGGACTTCTGATGAAAGGGAATCGTTTAGGTATTCCATCGCAATTGCGTCTCGAGATACTGGATAGAATACACGAAGGTCATCAGGGAATCGTGAAGTGCAGGGAAAGGGCTAAAGGCTCAGTGTGGTGGCCTGGCCTCAGTATGCAGCTGGGAGATCTTCTTCACAGATGTCAGAGATGCGCTAAAGAGAAGATAAACACACGGGAACCACTGATTCCATCGCAAATGCCAGAGCGTCCTTGGCTGAAACTGAGTGCAGATTTGTTCGATTGGAAGAACACTATGTATCTAGTGGTGATTGATGATTTCTCACGCTATATTGAGATGGCTTGCTTGACAAGCACAACGTCAGCAAGTATTATCTTACACTTGAAGTCCATTTTTGCTCGACACGGGTGCCCAGAAATCCTGAAGTCAGACAATGGACCTCAATTTTCACTGATCAGAAAGATTCAAGCGGTTTGCAGAAGAATATGCATTCCAGCACGTAACAAGCAGTCCAAGATACCCCCAAAGTAACGGGGAGGCGGAACGTGCAGTTAAAACGACAAAGAGTATCTTGATCAAGAACGTCTTGGAGAAAGATGATGACCCATACTGTGCACTGTTGATATACCGTACTACCCCACTGAAGAATGGATTCAGCCCAGCTGAACTCCTCATGGGAAGAAGGCTTCGTACCACTTTACCGATGTCAGAAGCACAGCTTGCTCCCAATTGGCCTGATCTCAAGGAAGTAAAGAGAAGAGAAGAAGAGGCGAGAGCAAAGCAGAAAGTCAACTATGACCACCAACACAGAGTGAAGGAGCTTCCCAGTCTACAGCCAAGAGAAAAGGTGTGGCTAACTGATTGCCAGAAACAGGGAGAAGTAATTTTACCAGCCCATACTCCAAGATCGTACCAAAGTGTGAAAGTACATTCGAACCTGAATTAATGATACATTCTATTATCACTCGGCCGGGTAGCCTGGTTTAATTATAGCAATCATTATCGCGATCGAGCCGCTCGTTTCGTGTCCGAGCAGAAATAAGTTTGAGGCGCAATAACAAGGCTCTCTACGGCAAATCTGAAACCCACACCTGCCGCAGTTGCTGTCGAAAACATCGATATAAAGGTATAAAAAAGCTCCCAAAACCTCTCGTCTTAGTAGCCAAACACACACTTCGAAAGCTGTTTTTAGCTATATGGGTAATGCTAACGAGATTCAAAGCAAAACACTCGTCATAACCACGAGGACGAATAGTGGACTTGCACGATGTCCGCGAAAAGCGCTCCGAGGAATCTGAAAGTGTCTATAAGCCCTGGCCAGACCTAGTTTTTCATCGCACAGTGATGCCAGGACTTCAACCTGGGTGAACCAGAAAAGATATAGAACACAGACCTAGTTTTTCATCGCACATTTCAAAAATACTATAAAGTTGTGTTCCATATCCCAGAAGCGCTCAGGCATACAGTGATGCCAGGACTTCAACCTGGGTGAACCAGAAAGGATATAGAACACAGTCCTAGTTTTTCATCGCACATTTCATCAAGTTTGTCAACAAATCAAGTTTTAGACTGATTTCTAGAGTTTGTCTGTCAGGCTGATGCAACTTGGTCTCCCTCGCTTCCCAAGCAACTGCAGCAGAAAGGTTGACTTGATAACCTTGAGGACCACTATCTGGCAAGGGCTTGATGTCTATTGCCTTTCTCATTACAGCAAAAACATTTTTCTAACACCCTTAACTTGATTCTTGTTGAGAAGGATTGGGGTTGCATATCAGTATTCCACTAAATAAATAAAGAAAAAACAATCATAATCAGTCGCATGAAATTCAAAAACGTTGTAAATGTACACAACCTAGGTCAGTGGAGCAAACCAGAAAGAACACTGAAAAAGATTGAGATTGCTTTCGGAGCCCTATCCCAGAGATAGGCAAGAACGGGGGAATGCAGGAAAAAAGAAGTGGGGATTTGACAGGTTGAATGTATTTCTTTAATGCCCAAATGGATATTTTAAAAATATATTTGGTCATGAAAAAAAACCTGGGGTCGGGATGATAACAATAAATCTGAATTGAAATCCCACTGTCTACCCCTCCCACTTCCCCCCCCCCCCCCTCCCTTTCAGGTATGTATCTATGAACCAATTTAATCTCAATAAAATGATTGAAGTAAAATTTCGCTTACCCCTTATCATTGCTGTCCTAACGAGATCGCTTGTGAACGTTCTCAGTTCCATCTCGAAGGCATGATAAAGTACATGGCAGCTTCCAGAGCAACTTTGAGCTCGCTATTTTCTCCTTTGAGTCGATCTAATTATAATGGCGTTCCTGGGAGAGTTGTTGACGTTGCCGATGCAGTTGTTGTTTCGAGTCGATCGCAAAATTCGATTCAAGTCCAGCCTCCAAAACTAAACAGGCACATGCATCCTTGCACCACATGCGATCGTACGATCGTGTACGCAAACCGATAAAGTAATTACCAGACGCTGTTATAACAAAACTGCAAATCAAATACAACGACATAAATTTAGCAGGCCTATGACGTCACTCCATGGCAACCGGACTTCGCGTATTTTTTAACATCCGGTGATCTCTGGCTCGTGATGAGTGAAGAGTTGTTTTCTTCGATTTGGTTCATTGTATTGATTTGAATAGGGATGAATGTTTTCCAAATGAAACCATTATTTTTCAGGCACAGTAACACTATTCTTTTGTTTTTGTCTGTTAATTATGAATTATTCATATTAGCCAACGTTTCTGATTGATTTCTAATTAGACAGCTTTGATCATGCACATGCAAAGTCTACTTAACTCTCTTTCCCGCGATCTTCCGATCTACGGAGCGGTTGAAAGAGAGGCTAGGTCCAGAAGGGATTCAGTTAACAAAGAAATATTTTGTTAACGTCAAAAAAGATGGCGGCGATATTTGGTTAACGTTCAACCAAAGATGGCTGCGATGACATCACGTGAAAACGTGCAATTGTGTATGGTTTTCCAACTGTGAACACATGAAGTAGATTTTCTTATGAACTAAGTAAATGTTCTTGGTAGTACAACAGTTCTCGTCTTCTTTACTGGTTGATCTTGTGGACTTTCCTTCGATATACCGAGAGCCCATGTGAGGAATTGAGGTCAATTGCGTGACGTAAACTGGCGCGTGGCCAATAGGAAATCGAAGAGTTGCGTTCAGAGATTCCCTTCCTCTCTCTCTCTCTTTCTCTGTCTGCCCTTAGTCTTGAGTGAGGAGAATCTCTGTCAATCTATATATTATTTTTGGTGTGAATCTAGAATGTACAGCCAAGACAAATGCGAACCTAGTTCGTCTTGCACAGGGCCTCAGAGTTCTGTTCTGGTAGATACTAGTGCTAAAACAGTAATACTTCTTGGCGAAACTGGATCTGGGAAGAGTACACTCGTTGATGGAATAATCAATTACATATTTGACATAAATGGGATGACGAGAAAAATATTTTCTGTTTTGAGGTCAACACAGGGCACTGTAACCTTGACGAAGGAATTGCATGTGTGCATGAAAACTTGTATGTCATTTGTTAAAGTGCCAATAACCATATTTTTTTTATTATTTCTTAACAAATAACTTCTTTGTTTGCTTGAATCCTTGATTGTCTACAACCTTGTGCATTGTGTGTGACGTATATAAGATCGCCGAGAATCCATAACAATGGAATCTACAAGTGCTAGTGAACAATGACTTTTGCTTGATCTTTTGACCTCTGCAACTTTGAAAATAAATAAAACTAAAACTAGTAATAATCGTAGATTATCGAAGTGCGTTCGACATATTTTTTGTAAGAGAAAGGACTGTCGTAACACAAAAGGCTGAAAGATTGCTGCAACGATGTTGACGGTGTAAGTATTCCTGATCAAAAATGCTTGTTTTTAACTAATGTGAAAATGTTGATGTCTTGACTTATAAGTTAATATACAAGGGAATGCATCTGGGTATAAAACTGTAATTATCTTTGTGTAACATTAAATCATTGGTGCAATGCTTATGTGGCTATATGTATACATGTGTGTTTTGTATAGGTAATCATACGGTTTCGAGTGCAATTTGGGATTAATTTGCACGAGTGGGTTTTTCAAAGAGTATCAAAATTGCACGAGCCCGCAGGGCGAGTGCAAGTTGAGCTCTTTGAAAAACACACGAGTGAAAATGAATCCCAAATTGCATGAGCATGAGAAAACCGTATAATTACTTATTAATACATGAAAAAAATTGCCAGGAAGTGACGTTGGCGATTCATGTGACAAATTAATTTATTCAGTCAACAAACCATAATAGTTCACACTTTCAAATTCATTCAAATTGTTTTCAGAAGTCGAAAGGAAATGTTTCGTTGCTTTCCAAAGAAATTTGCATCGTATTTCCTTTTTTCGGCACTATGTTTTCTTTTTTCTGCAATGTGTTTCCTTGAAATTGCATTGCCCTCAACCAATCAGAATTGAGCATTTTTTTCATGTATATTATTAATATGGTTATGGCATTCATTTGAGCATTCATAGCACATCTTTCTGTGTGGTATACAGTGTACAGCAATAATTGGAGTGCAGAACACAAATCAACCCTATTAGCTAGCTATGGCTATTCAGATGTGTATAAACTGCATTCCAGTTCCTAGCATTCACAATACTAAGTACATTCCAGTGTAGAACATAAAATATATATGGATGTGTATAAAGTACACCCCATGCAGTTCCTTAGATCATTCACAGTATTTTTCAAGTGAAAACAAGGTTGGCTGCCATTGTTTAGTTGAAGAATAATTTATGGTCAATGTTGGTAGCCCGGGGTCCTGGCTTTGATCAGCCTTGTTTCAGGTCCGTCAGAAATTCAGTGTAGATTAATCGATCACAGGGAACACAGCAATTAGGGAACACAACAATTAACTCAGTACTTTAAATTTCCCTCACCTCGTACTGTGTTGATTTTCCAGTTCCTTGGCATATCAAAATGTCGTTATAGATTAACTCTCTGCCTGAATATGTTAGTGTTGAATATTTGTATAACCAAGATGTACACAGTGTCGCAACTCACACAAGATACGGCGATTATCTAGAAAACTCAGACCTAGATTTCTCTTCAGCCAGGTCATCTTACTGTTTGTAGTTTTGGTATCTGTATGTACAGCGAAAAGCAGAATCCAATACAGCGAGCAAGCCAACAGAATTCACTCGGTTGTTACTGGACAGCATGCAGCACAAATTATGGCCAAGTTGATTCGATTCAGTTCTTTGTTCAACGACCGCGCCGACAAAACAGACCATGTTTGACTTGATATAGTTTGGACATCAGACTTTGTCGAATGCTACAGGCTTTGATATATCGTGCTTGCTAACTTTTTAAACGTTATTGCTTTGGATTGGGAAACTTATACTCGACGTTGCTCCGAGCATCGTGTATATAGTTACCAGTTCCCCGGCCGTTCATGATATCGAGGCATTTTGTAATACGCTACCGGCAAACACGTCACACACAGGCACAGGGAACCCGTCACCAGATTAGGTTGCGTTCTCCTTCGTCGAACGCAATGAGGCTAGGGGATCTTTAAGACTAATATCTGTCCATGAGGAGTGTGCAGAACAGGAAATTGAAATGGGACAACAAACAGGCAAACCGACTAGGTCTATTGATTCACTACTCATTTATATATAATGGAATGGACATTTTGCAGGAATGCAATCACGTGGTTGTACTAATTAATTCATATAGCAATATTTCGTGTATTGTCATCTATTGTCTTTAATGTGCCATGTTACGAATGTAGGTAGGAGCCAGATTATTTAGAGCTTTATATGTAAGAAGTAATATATTATAAGTTATTCGTTTTTCTACGGGTAGCCAGTGGAGACGCTGAAGAACAAGTGAAATATGATCATACTTTCCACCACCAACAATAAGGCGAGCGGCGCAATTTTGAACTGACTGCAGTTTCTTAATTAAGTAACCCGGAAGTCCACTTAGGAGCGAGTTTCCAGTGTCTAGCTTACAAGTAACAAAAGCATGAACTAGGATTTTTATACTACCTTCCGATAAGTACTTCTTAATTCTAGCAATATTTCTAATATGGAAAAAAAGCACCCTTACAAATAGCAGCAACCTGACGTTCTAATGACATAGAGTTATCAAATATAATGCCCAGATTTCGAGCATGAGCTGATGGTGTGACACGCTCATTTCCAACTAACAGGAAATCTAAGTCTGGGCGTGCACGGTGTTTCGCATTAATAACTAGAACCTCTGTCTTATCATTATTAAGCTTTAGTTTGTTGATTAACATCCACCGGTTAATATCACTAATGCATGCCTGGATGTTACTTACAGCGGCGTCCTTCTGTATATCTGATGTTGACTCGAAGGACAAATAAATTTGCATATCATCAGCATAAAAATGAAAAAGCATACCATGATGCCTGACAATATCCCCAAGAGGAGAGGTATATATCAAATAGAGCATTGGGCCTAACACCGAACCTTGGGGTACTCCACATAAAAGATCGCGACTTGAAGACATACCCTCGCGTACTTTAACGAACTGCTTTCTATTGGTGAGATATGAATAAAACCAAGACAGTGCCATGCCCTTTACACCAAACCGGCTAGATAACCTATGTAAAATAATAATATAGTGTGGTCTACCGTATCAAACGGTGCAGACAGATCTAATAACACTAGGATAACTGAGCGATCTGCATCTACAGCTCTTAAGATATCATTTTGAACACAACGTAGAGCAGTCTCAGTGCTGTGTAACTTCTTGTACGCTGACTGAAACTGCTCGCCCAGGTTGTTAACAGCAACATGATTTTCAAACTGAACTGCGACAGCTTTTTCTGACACTTTAGAAGTAAACATAAGATTCGAAACAGGTCGAAAATTACTAAACTCCTCAAAGTCAGCGCCAGCCTTCTTAAGACGAGGGTCTAGCAGCGCCTCCTTATGAACATCAGGAACGATCGCGGTCTGGAAGGAGAGGTTGATCATCTGGGTGATGACAGGCAGGAGATCTAGTAAACCGCCTTTTAGTACACTTGCAGGTACTGGGTCCAGAGGACAGGACTTAATAGTTGACATGCTTATGAGATGTTCTACATGCTCAACTGTTACTTGCTCAAAACAAGAAAGCTCACGAGAACAAAGTGAAGCTGAGTCAGGAAAATCAACCTCACATGCACCTGAATCAGCCGAGAGATTATTACGAATACTCACAATCTTATTGATGAAATAATCAGCAAACCTCTCAGCCAGTTTATCAACACGAAACATCGCTATATTTAAAGTAGCCTGCGTTGCGGCCCTGGAGTATCGGAGCGCAGCGAGCGGAGATTAGGGGGATTGGGGCGAGGAAAAAGGAGAGAGAGGGGGGGGGGGGGGGAGGTGGGGAGGAGAGGGAGAGAGAGCCTGCCGGCAAGTCATGGTTATTTTGATAACTCTCGGCCTCAGAAGGCCGCGTATTGCTATTGGCTAAAATGCGTGCACGTGATTGACAGAAATCATTAAATTTTATTCATGCATGGCATGCGATAAGAGCAGAAACCAATTAGTATGGCGACAAATATACCGAGAATTCCCTCAGCGATGAATTTAAAGAAAGAACAGGAACAAGGCTATTAGAGATCTTTTTCTGGAAGAGATGTTCTAGCTGTAATTCCAACTGGGTTTGGAAAATGTAGGATATTCCAAGCATTCACTAGTGTTAAAGACGTCGAAAATGATGCCCGGGTTGTCGTTTTGGTTATTGCTCCTTTAATTTGGCTAGTATTGTGAAAGATCAATTGAACCAGTTAAGTTGCTAAGGTTGTCCTGCTGCCGAACTTTCAGAGCTAAAACCCGAGGAACTACAGAAGTGCAACTTCAAATTGCTGTTTAGTTCTGCAGAAGAAGTAATGAGATCGAATTTCGCGATGAGCTGACAGAAGAACCCTGTATCGGAACTCCACAAGCGTCTTGTTCAACGAAACGCACACGGTTGAAACATGGACCGGTGTTTTCGAGGAGCAGGCTTGTGCTTCCGAAAATACGAGCTGCTTTGATGATTTCGTAACGCTGCGTGGATGGTTTCTAGCGCTTCTTTTGGCTGACTTCGTTCCGGTGTTATTGTGATCGGCAGTATTCTTTACTGATTTGGTGGCGACTTTATATTCAGCGGCAATGAGTTATCTTTATCTCAGTTATCTTTATCCTGCAAACCTTCTCGAACAAAGGTGTAGTTCTCTACTGCATTTCGAATCTTCCTTCCTCAGGAACGACAGACTCGCTCTGATAGAGCAGCAGATTTCGGAATATGAAGACCAATACTTTTGCAGGCACCAGCTAGAATTATTTAAGGCTTCGGCCTCTTTTCTTTCTTGAACAGATTCTCGCCGTGGAAATATTTGAATTCCCAAACGCTAGCTTGAAACATACATTACATATCCGGCTGCAAAAGTCGTCGACATTTACAGGTTTGGGTTTAGGCCGGCCCTGTCTTCACATGTTTTTTCGGAGTTTCAGCTGACATTCTCCAAGTTCGTATATTTTTTGTTTTGAAGTTTTCGCTCGAGTTGATATTCCTTGATATTCCACGCGTGAGTTTGACAGATATTAAACATGGTTTTCACTTCCGCCGCATGATGATTGGATGAATCGGTCGAATGACTTACTAATTTTATGCATTTTAATTAGTGGGTGGATATCAAAATAACCATGGGTTGCCGGCAGGTTCTCTCTTCCTCTCCTCCCCACCCCCTCCCCCTCTCTTTTTTGTTCGTCACCCCAATCCCCCTAATCTCCGCTCGCTGCGCTCCGATACTCCAGAGCCGCAACGCAGGCTATATTTAAAGGCACTTGTACGAGATCGGTAGTGTTATTAGCAAAATTTGTTGTAAACGCTATTTTCCACAACAATCGATTGTCGATCTTTCTGAAACAGAGATCAAAAAGCTCAATTCATTTGTTGACAAAGTATTATACCAGCACATGACTGTTTCCTGCAAACAACCTTTTTACAACTGCTCCCAGTAATTATAATAAATCAACTTCACATATAACACTGTCTCTGCACTTACATGTAACTTGCTCAAAAATATTACAATATTAATTTGTATTTTAGAAAACAATTATTTTTAGCAGGGTCAATGCTTTTCAGTAGGATTCATGAACTGATAATATTATTTCTAACTACAGGTGCTAGAGTATTGGCTATTGGAGCATACAATTATTGTACATGTAACTTTTCCTTCAGCTAATAGCTATATATATTTTCATTTATATGCTGATGACACGTAAATTTATTTATCGTTTAAGTCAACTTCAGATGTACATACTAAAAACTCTCATCGACAAATACGTTAAGAGTAAGCCTACAAAGAAAAACAATGTTCTGGTTTCCTGTTTTGTTGATTTCAAAAAGGCATTTGATAGCATACCTAGCCGGAAAAAACTATTTAACAAAATACAAAAAGCGGGAATCGAAGGTAATTTTTATAACGTTCTACGAACTATGTACTCAAATGATTTTTCAGCAGTTAAGATAGGTAATGTAAAAACAGAGAAATTTAGATGCCATATTGGCGTTAAACAAGGCTGCATGCTTAGCCCTACGCTGTTTAACTTATTCATTAGTGACCTACCCGACAAATTCGAACAATCGGGCATTGAAGAGAGAGTCATATTAGTAAATAATTAACAGTATGAATTGCCTCCTTTATGCAGATGACTTAGTCCTGCTATCAACAACTTCTAAAGGCCTTCAAGATCATTTAAAGACACTTGAGGATTACTGTAACAGTAACCGTCTGGAGGTTAATATTACAAAAACTAAAGTAATGATCTTCAACAATAATGGCAAAAGAATGAATAACTACAAATTTTACTTTAAAAACAATCAATTAATAAATACCCAAATGTATAAATACCTTGGTCTCACCCTAAGTACATTCAGTAACTTTAGTTTAGCCAAACAAGAACTAAAAAAAACTGCGATGAAGGCATTGTACAAAATAAGGAAGGAAACCGGTGCCCACTTCAGATCGAACATAAGTCTATCTGTAAAACTATTTGACACTCTAGTTAAACCAATCTTACTCTACGGGAGTGAAATATGGGGAACGGATGATAAAGACCGCCTGAATCAAAGTGACCCACACGAGAACGTACACGTAAAATTCTGTAAAATCATGGTACCAGTAAAACATCTGCCAACAATGGATGTAGAGCGGAACTGGGTAGATATCCAATTAAATTAGAATCTACTTTTACAAGCATTAAATATTGGTCAAAGTTAATAACAAAGGAAAATTTTGAGCTTTCAAAAATTGCCTATATAGACTGTCTCTAGTCCCCAAAACCTGTATTCTGGGGAGAAAAAATAAGACATAAAATCCCCGGAGGGGGGACTCCCTTATGTGAGGGGTACATGGATGCTCGTCGTACCTTTTAGGGGTCAAAATCAGGAGTTTGGTACCACTTAGGGTATCCACCATCAAACACAGACATTTCTATGTAAAGCGGTACCTTTTAGGGGTCGGGTGTCAATTATTATTGAACAAAAAAGCTGTTATCAATTTACATTTTTATTATCTTTTAGGGTTCAAAATTAGCTTGAGCCACGCCCATTTTAGTACCTCTTAGGGGTCAAATCGAAAATGTCCGACGAGCATCCCTACCCCTTTTATATCGGAGTCCCCCCCCCCCCCCCCCCCCCCCCCCCCCCTCCGGGATAAAATCTATAAACTTGGCTTTGGTAATATCTGGCTATTGCAACGAGACATATCTGATTACGAGGGATTCTTAATTCAAATTAAATTGAGATTACAAGACATGGAATACCAACATTGGCTAAGTGACGTACTTAACGACCAAAGAAAAAATCTTCACCACCACAACAAACTTAGAACATATAGATTGTTTAAAACGGATTACAAACTAGAAAAATATCTCAAGGCTGTCCCTAATATAAATCATAGAGTTGCTCTTAAAAACTCAGAATAAGCAATCACTGCCTACAAATCGAAAGAGGGAGGTACACTAGACCCTACACGAAACTGGAAGATAGAATATGCCCCACCTGTAATAAAAACAAAGAAGACGAGTTTCACTTCATTGTTAAATGTGAAACGTACGATACGATAAGAAACGATTTTTATTGCACCCTTAAAATTAATACAAAATACAATACAAGTTATATGCCTGATGACCAGTTATTTAATTTGGTCATAAATCCACCCATGGAAGTATGTCTATATGAGAGCATCATCTTAAGGTTACTGGATACCTTCGCGGGTCTCTCTCGTTAATAATTTTGTACGCGCGTTTTAAAGAAAACTATAGAAACCTATATACCTCTGTAAAGCTTATGAAGTGTAGAATACGCTGAATGAATTTGTTTAAAAATATATTTTATTGTAAAGCAATGCTAAGCCAACAAACGCAAAACTGACAAGGTTTATAAAAGTGAATTAGCAGCCTTCGGGTTAACGCATAAAAACAATTCAACTGCATAATGTTAATCAGCATATGACAGCCTAAAAAAGGGTGTGAGCATTTGTAAATATTTTACTTCATTCAAATGCAATTCATTCCTAAAGTTTTAGTCTTCAATAATGTCCGAGTCACATCACGCGGGATAATCTACGAGGAAAAATACTTTGAATATTGCTAAACGCTCACACCCTTTTCTTTGTCAGTAACTTATCTGTCTTTTGGCCGAGTGTCATCAAAATCTGGCAAGTCTGCATACCCTATCAATTCGTTCAAAGAGAGGGGATACGAAGAAAAACCTAGTCGGAGATTTGGCGTGTAAAGTTTTGTGAACATTTCACACCTCATCAAGGCAAATGTCAACACTTCGAACCAACTAGCCAATGACTACACAAGGACCCCTGGAGCTTCAAAGCAGTAGTGAAATTCGCGGGAAATTATAGACTCCGATGTGAATTCATCGCTGCTCGCGTCCTCAGTCTCTTCAAATGACTTGCTGGTTCCTGGTAAGACAAACGACAGTTTAAGCCTGCTGGCGCTGCTTATATTTGGAGTTGACACTGAAGTTGAAGGTTGTTATTCGCTGCCTTTCGCGCGTTCTTCGAAGCACGAGCCTTTGTCGCTGTTCGCGCGCGAGTTCAATCCGGCTCGTTTTACCGAATTCCTCCTTATCGCCGGTTTCCTTTCTTTTTCGGTCCAGGGTTCGCTTTGTTTTACTCAAGGACTCTGCTTTTCTCTTTTGGATTTCCCCATACAAACGATTGATAAAAGACTCTAAATGCACGTTTGTTATTTCGAAGAAGAGAAGCTAGCTACAACAACAGTATGCAAATTACGGTACTCGGATAACAGCTCCCGGGGTGCCCGTGGCACATAAAGGGATTACAACGTCTCGGTGATTTATTTAGTTCCTTCTAAATACGTTTTTTCCAAATATCTCGCAAGCTTTTATATCTTTTGAAATAATGTTTTTCTAAATTGTAGAACAATCCATAAACTTTCCAAATAATCAATAATATTGTTTTGCAAAAAAACATGCCTTGAAGGTATCCGGTAACCTTAAGATCATCTATTTTATCGATTTAGCATCTAAATGTTAATGTTTACACTAAATTATATTTTATTCCAATGTACCATTTGTTGTGCAAGGAGCTAATAAATATCTGTATCTGCAATATCTATCTATCCTACATGAGCCTGTTGGAAAGCTTTCCGACGAATGAAGTTAAATATTTCCCATGAATGAAGTTAAATAAAACATTAAGCTGTTTACATTTGAAAGATGGGACCTCAAATTTCCTCCACGACAGACTGTTCCGGGTCGCCATCTTGTTTTAACTGTGTTAAGAAGTGTCCCGCGTGGTGTCCCGAGCGGTGTCGAATCTGATTGGTTGACGCTGTCACGTGTTGAGCCAACTCGCGACGACAAATAATAATAATAATAAACACTTGCAAAACTTGACTGGGCCAGCCAAAGTCCTGGCCCGAGTAATAAGATCATTACATTTAGATAAGTTGCAAGGCATAGAGTTATTACTAGACCAATTCATATATTGGTTCACAACATCAGAAGACTTGTCCGTTCCAGCTTTGTTAACTTAATTTGAAGTGTGGCATCATCAGCATACTTAATTAAGTGTGTGTTGGGAATAGCATTATTTTTTAAGTCATTTAAAAGATATCGAATAGGTACGGGCCACTAATACTACCCTGAGTGGTTTCCTATTAACATTTCTCCATTCACAGAACATACCCCTAATTAAAAAAAAGACTAGCCGCTGTTTTCTATCTTTAAGGAAGCTCAGGTACCAGTTAATAATATAATGATCTAGTGGTAAAGATTTAAGTTTATTACTCAGTAAAATATGCCTAACGTTGTTGAAAGCTTTGGAGAAATCCATGGCGGAAAGTCTAACAGAACTACAAGTATTATCATCAAGGGATAGTTATACTGCATTCTAATTAGCGCATCAGTACACTTACGACCCGTGCGATAAGCTAATTGTGTAGGACTAAGATGATTTTCAAAGATTCTCTAGCTGAAATTACGATACACATTTTTTTTTCAAAACAGCGAACATTATAACCGGGGTTACATTAATGCCTCTAAAGTCTGGATACTCTAAAGCAGTGTCTACTTTAGGCGGCAGAGCCAGTGACAGGTTCCACACAGCAGTTATTACAGTTGCTAAAAGTACTGCATTATCTTCCACACCAATGCAGTACGGGAATGCAGTCAGGGCCAGTGGCAGTTCTCTTTATTTTAGATAGGGCCATCATGACGTCACTATCGCTCAGCTTGGGTGGGGGATGTGTGTCCATACCAATATCGAGAACAGCAGGTTCTACGTACTGCTTATCGTAGCAGAGATTTTCGAAGTAGTCGTTTAATTCAGTCAGGAAGTTCTTATCTAGTGCGAGTTGAGGTCTGTATTTTCTTTGTGATACCTTTCGCCACCAGTGTTGAGTGTCCATGCATGGTGTCTGACTTGCCCCAGTTCTTTCGGTTTTCAGCGATGATCTCAGAAATTCTTGTTCACAGTTCCGTGACTTTAGACGTATTTTCAGAAGTAGCGGCCTTTGATTTTTTTCATTAAGAACTTCATAAGAGGGGTAACCCAAAGTGGGTCCGTGGTTGACAAAGTAACTGTTTTCTCTTGGAAGCATTCATCCATTTCATATCGTTCAGGAGATTTGTAGCGCTGTCGACATTTGGAGCATTGATAACATTAATTAGGACCAATCACAGGCTTGAAGTTTACTCTTCAAACTGAATTTTGCAGTGTTCTCTGTAGTACCTGAAAGTCAATTTTGTACGGACCGGTTTCAGCTTATGTCCAGGGGGGACAATTATACCTGTATGGTCAGTCTTCATCAGTTGTGCAGTGTGATTTAATCGCCACTTGACTCTCGAGTGATTTTAACTAGCCAGTTTTCAAATCTTCCACAAATATGCACATTTTTGTCTCTAGATAATGCGTTCGGGTTCCTTATAAAGTTGTCATTGAAACTAATAATAATAATAACGGTTTATTTGCAGTATTTCCACTGGGTGGCTCTTCAACTTCAACTACCTAAGAATACAGTATTACAGTCATTAAAATAAAACCCACAAACCCTTACAATTTGGTTGCCCATAGATATTAAAATTACAATATAACAATTCACTTGACTAGCTAAAAGGATAAATTCGATTGGTGTAGTCTAAAGCAAATAAATGGTGGATGGATGAACTAAATTAATTCATTTGGAGGATAGATGAATGAATCAGTGAATGGAATGAATGAATAAAATAATGGAAGAAAAAATGATATAATAGTTATAATAACACTGACTAATACTATACTAATAATATATAAACAAGAGGCCCTGAGTGGCCTTAACTCGGGCCACCTAGGAATAGGTGAATACATGTAGTTCTAGCATATTTTTGTATCATACATGGCGATTGTTCACGTGGCCAGCACAGTGCAATCTGATTGGTATGGTGGCGAAAAGAACTTGAAAGAAGGTGAAATCTGATTGGTGGACGAAGCAAAATATCGACAAAAAAAATAATAAAGGATAAACACTTGCGATTTCTGACTCGTGCCTCGGCCGAAGGCCTGGCCCGAGTAATAACAATTTAAAATTTCAAGCCGAAAGTCTAGTGCATCTGAAGTAAAGTACAGGTTAGTTTTCATCCATAAAAAAAATTGATATCAAAACCAAACCGTTTTGAACGCCACGAGGTTCAACCACTTTAGGTTCAAGTAAAAGTCGTCGAGTCTCAGTCTAATTTTAGCTTGTCATGATTTCTATTCACCCTTCAGTTTATCGCGCAATGGATTCCTGGCGCGTGCGTCAAAGTTGGATTTATTCATTTTCGCCATATAATTAAAACCTTATTGACCAAGCTTGTTCGGTCAAGGTTGGGGAATATTGGCCTCGTTCATTTTTTTATGCGTTTTTTATGGACCTCGACTTCATCTCGCTTCATAAACACGTACAAAATGAACTTGGCCAATATCCCCCCATCTTGACCTCACGCTTGGTCAATAACCTCTATGTATTGCCCACTTTCAAAGTGATATCCCCTAGTTTCAAGGTGATATCCGCCCAGTTGGAAAATAAATTGCATGCAGAATTCCTTTTTGTAGAATCTCATGTTTAGAAAAAAATATATAAATAACTGGTGCAAAATGCGCTCCCAATAAATGCCAAAGTCTACAAGATATATATGCAATTGTTGTCATTTGTATAGGTAATCATACGGTTTCGAGTGCAATTTGGGATTAATTTGCTCGAGTGGGTTTTTCAAAGAGTATCAAAATTGCACGAGCCCCTAGGGCGAGATTAATAATATACATGAAAAAAATTGCCAGGAAGTGACGTTGGCGAGTCATGTAACAAAGTAATTTATTCAGTCAACAAACCGTAATAGCCATGAGTTCACACTAAATGTCTTTCAAATTCATTCAAATTGTTTACAGAAGTCGAAAGGAAATGTTTCATTGCTTTCCAAATAAATTTGCATCGTATTTCCTTTTTTCGGCACTATGTTTCCTTTTTTCTGCACTGTGTTTCTTTGAAATTGCATTGCCCTCAACCAATCAGATTATTAAATCGAAAACAAAACAGTTATTAGTGTTAACATCAGTCAATTTGAAGCCATACGGTACTGCTCGAAACGAGCCAGAGTATTGGCTTACCCAACAATACAAAACACCCTAACCTTTAGAACGAGCCAGAGTATTGGCTTACCCAACAATACAAAACAACCTAACAGTTTAGAACGAGCCACAGTATTGGCTTACCCAACAATACAAAACACCCTAACCTTTAGAACGAGCCAGAGTATTGGCTTACCCAACAATACAAAACAACCTAACAGTTTAGAACGAGCCACAGTATTGGCTTACCCAACAATACAAAACACCCTAACCTTTAGAACGAGCCAGAGTATTGGCTTACCCAACAATACAAAACAACCTAACAGTTTAGAACGAGCCACAGTATTGGCTTACCCAACAGTACAAAACATCCTAACCTTTAGAACGAGCCACAGCATTGGCTTACCCAACAATACAAAACACCCTAACCTTTAGAACGAGCAGTACAAAACAACAGAGCTACAGTATAATGATCCAATAAGAATACAGGTTTCAGCGGTACTGTATAACTCTCAACTCGCCTTTCCGGAATTGAAAAAAGGACTGGGACCGAGTGTGTAAAGTTAATATAAATAAGAAATATACTCCATCACGAAAAAGAGCACATCGAAATTAGTAATTTCACCGAGTTTGGGGAGATTTGGTTGGATATTAATCATGTGGTGAGTTTACAAAAATAAGAGACGTTTGTATGGTTTTGGGTGACCTGCAATCATGCCTCCTTTCTTATGAATTCACATCGCGCAGGGGGACTCTACTTTTCAAGGCTAAAGTAGTAGGATAAATTCACGGCAATCTTCCTAGCGTTCCCTCCCCTCCTGACACGTTGTACGGCTCCGCGTGTTCCCCAAACGTTTCCTTCTCGTCTGTCTCGTGCCAGTCGTGGTTGCATGAATGCAAATTGTACTTTTAAAAAGCCGAAAAACGACTAAAACCCGATTTCCATCACTCATGAATACTTGATTTCAGTGTTTGCGTATTTTGAAAACTTCATTGTTGATCGATTGTTATATAAATCTGAAAGGTTTTGGTTAAAACGCTTTGCAAATTTGCCATGTTTTCGAGTTCCAATCACGATAAAGATAAAATTAAAGACAACCAATCAGATTGTTTCCCGCACGCCGCGAGGTAAACGATTTTCGGTGTAGAAAATGTAACGAAGGGTTATGAAATAAACTCCCCCAGGCGCTAAACAGGCTAAGTTTAAACACGAGATTGTGTTGAATGCAATCGAGTCAATAGGTTAGTACTGAGGTTTTTGTTTTCTGGACTTTGCTTCTTTCGTAGAAAAGATTGGTGACAGGTGATTTGGTCTTTATTGAGCAAAGTTAGACAACATTTAACTCTATGATGCTCTTATGAGACAGCATAACTTAAAACATGTATTAATAGCTTTCCGTGGTTCAGTGACCTCTTTAGAATATGCAAAATAATAGCATGACAATTTTATATTTTTCTTTATCAGATGTTCAAAAACTGAGAATGAATAACATATGATGTATTTTCAGTAATAAATGTAGTTTAATGACAGCATATATTCTTAGACCAAAAAATCACAGGTAAATCAAAGCATAACGAATTCTCCTTGGTCGATTTTATGCACCTATCAAGTTAAGCCCCAGGGCGGGGGGAACCCCAGGGGAATTGACATAGCAGCCATCTTGAAAAGAGATGAAGGGACTGGAAACAAGTCACTATGCTGAAAATGGTGAATATGGTCAAATAAGGTAGGGAACTTTGATCTGGATACTGACTGGTTACGGGGGATGGGAAATTGACATTGACATCCCAAAAAATGTCAAAGTCCCCTGGGGTTGACCCCCCCCCCAAAAAAAATTTTTGACATATCAATTTTTTTTCTCATATTCGTAAAGTAGAGTGGCTATATTATTATCAGTTCAAACCGTTTTTCGATACGACGACGGTAAGTCTTATTTTTTGAGCTCCAAATCTTGAATTTTACATCCGCCATAACGCGAACCCGTTCCTGTGGGCGAGGAATGCCTGGTCATTTTTTAGCGTACGTGACGTCATACACTTAAGGTTATCGTATACCTTCAGGGTACTGTTCCGGATAAAATTAAGTAGCGTCTCGAATATTCGTCGTATTTAGATAAATTATACCTCATTTAAAGCTTATAAAATTGGCTACAACGATATACCTAAGGTTTGTAATTTTGATAAAAGTGCGATTTTTAAATAAACTTCTTTTCCGAACAAGCGAGTTGGTTTCCATGAGCTCCAACTCCACGGCAATTTAATGAATTTAAGATCTGTTTGCTTTTCTGGACTGCCATAGACCTTGTTTACGAAACAGTGTCGGCGATTGTGGAAATTCGAAGCCGTTCTGTAGATATTTTGGTATTCGTGAAACTGCTAACGCGCAATCCAAGTATAGATGCGGAATCACTCTCAGCGCCTCGATCTCTTTAAAAAAATTAAAAAAATCGCCGAAACTGTTTTTTAGCTGATATAAATTGCGAACAACCTGTGAAAATTTGAAGTAATTCGCACAAATTCGCGTCGAGTTGGAGCTTTTTTCAAACTATGTTTAGAACGAAAATAGAAAGTCAAGAAAACGCTCTGAAAAGTTTTAGCCGGCCGGCGCGCCGGCGAGACTGATTCTTTCAACCAGTGACTGGGAAATATCACAGTCAACTTCCCACAACAACACGTGTCGGGCTACTTTTCCCATACGAACCTTCACGCGAACTAACATATGTAGTAAGAAAGTGTACCATTTTCCCGCTTTGAAAAGCAAACAAAACTTTTGAATAGAAATAATCGTTCAAGTTTGTGCATTGTACAGGACTGTAGCAATTTAACGAACCAAAAAGCTGGCATTTCGCTACATTCAAGCCTTCTAGTTGACTACCAAGAATACGGTTTGTAATTCTCTTCAAGCCTCATGCAAGGATGGTTTGTGTACGTTTTGAGGACAGAAGCTTCTCCATAATTGTTTGTATTACATGGAATAGCCGGTAAGACCGTACTAGTATAGATTGACCGAAAAATAAGCGGCTACGTTTGCTGAGAACATAGTTTATCGATGTAGTATGCCTTTTAATTTTCTGCTAATTTTATTTTCAAGACAATAATTAAACCACAGAAGAAACCACCAATATTATTTCATGAAGTACCTTGTTTCAGTTGTTTGTGTGTCAAACAGAAACGGGGGGCGCGAAGTTTGGTTCCGTGATACTGACAGTGATAGCCACTGTAAAAGCTGCAGATCAGTCAGTTTCAATATATTTTTTTAGTCTCTAGTAAATTCTTATCATTCACGATTTCCGATGTTAGACAAGAGAGCGATTTGATTTTATAGCAATTACATTGTATTTTAGAATGTAGATTCTCTATTGCCGGGACACAGATAATTCTCGATCTCTCTTATTTACGAACTAGCAATCCGGGTTTCACTATAAACAATGAACAAAACTGCTGATCATTACCTTAGTGATTTCTCCGCTGAATTCTCCCTGTAGCCCGGATCCAGTAACAGCACAACCTGAAAGCCGAACCAGGGAAAATACCCTGGGAAAAAAATACCCCAAAAAGATAATAAACCTCTGCTAGCTAGCACTACTTTAATACTAGCAGGCCACTTCCCAAGCGATTTTAGCGACTATTATATTCATTCGTCCAGCTTTCAACTCGGTCGTCAGTGGCTCTATTTCCCCCTAAATCATCAACATCCGGCAATAAATTTAAACAGAAAGACACATTACTATGTTCTGAAGAATCTAATGCAGATTTTAGGTCGTTATTTACTAAACCACAGCAAAATTCGCAGTGTAAGTTTGTAGACAATATAAGAAGAAATGTATGGGTTCGAAGCAACTTGAGAACGATGCGTTAAGTGTATGACGTCACATACGCTAAAAAATGACTAGGCATTCCTCGCCCACGGGAACGGATTCGCGTAAAGGCGGACGTGAGTTTGACGTCTAATTGGCCCCTTTGCAAACTTTTTTCACTGATTTGGATATTTCTGCCACTGTTTGTCCTTATGGAATACAAAAAAGTGGCAAAAGAAATGGTCAAATTTCGTCGTAGTGGCACTTTAAGTCCTGAGTTAAGAGTTTAGATTTCCTAATTTAACCTTCTTATTTTCAAGAAGAAGTTTCTTCATTGAAGGAACATTTTCTTATTCAAAAACGCTAGTGATATTTTTCTTAAAAAAAAACACATCAAGTTCATCTTTTTTCTGCCCGGAGGGTGACTTAAACTCGTGACCTTAATTAAGGAGTTGGCAGTCCGGCGCCTTATCCGAACTTGACCACGAATTATAAGACTTTGCGTTGAAGAAGTGGCAGCTTCTTTTTAAAATAATATGACTAAACTAGGAACAGTTGGACTTTAAAAATGGCGGAAAATTATTTGCAAACATCAATTGTGGTGAAGCTTAGTTTACACAGGGCTGACTGATTCTTCTCTTTCGACTTTAAACAAGAGCCCATCTGGGCTTTCACTCGGGCCACATGAGATTGAAGATGAAATACACTTTCATTTGAAATCCTCTTAGTAACAAGTCGTGTTTTAATTCGCCAGTGAGAACGTAATAAAAACGTCTGGTCTATTAATTGCTTTTATGACATGACTATGATAACGCAGGATTTGAACAACAGAATACTGGCAATTCAAGTGTATAAATGCAATACAATGACCTATTCAGACTTTGAATTTGATTGAAAATAGATCAAAAACTCGGGGAAATGTCCGGCTAAAACTGTATGAATAAATGTGAAATTCATAGCAAGAAAAAAATTGTAATTCCTAATAAGAAAGCTCTTCTAAGTCCGCTTCTCAAATTCACAGACTGTTTTACAAAAACATTTCCGCTTATCGACACAAGAGTTCAGTTGACCTTTCAAATAATTTATTCTGAGGTACGCATACTCTAAATCACAGAGATGTTAAATAAAGCGATAATTAGAAGAACAAGTACATTAACAGACAAACTGAGAGGAAATTTATTCAAATCAAAAAGAGTTTACTTACAGTACTTACATGTACGTAACTGAATCTTTCGTTTTGGATCTTTTGGTAGTGTTGTTGACAGCATCCCACCTTCGTGCACATATGCACTGAATCGGAATGAAAGTCGAAGCCTACCTCGAACTTAACTTTCAGCTAACCTGTTTCCTTTCATTCCACAATGAATAATAATCTCATAAAGTAAGCCCGTAGCTTTCAATAAATTTGCCAGTGTCTGAATGAAACAGCTAGATCTTTTCCAATTTATCTCACGAGTCACGGCAGATGACAGTCTCAAGCTACAAAACTTGAATTTTGATCCTCTTCACAGTAACGTAATTTAACGTCTCAGATATTATATATATTCCCTACTTCAGCTATCGCTGTGCATTTCAAGTACTTTTTCCTCTCTCTTTGCTGGCAGTTCATGCTTCTTGTTCGAGTAGTTGCCCCACTGAGCCGTGACCAGAAAACGAGCACAGCATTTCAGTTGGCATACACTGAAAACATCTGCTTAACTAAGATTTGTAAAAATCTTAGCGGAACATGTAAATATTCCGCTTGGCTCAATGAGGGTTTCTGCCGTCAAAGTTCATTTTTTGTTTCAGTTTTCCCCATATTAGCAGACATGTATAATGTCTCGAGCTCTCAATCCAGTAGAAAGACTCTGGTTATTCTGTCGTAAAACATGCCTTTTAATAGCTGTACAAGACCCACGATGGAATAGATTTCTGACAATGACTCATTGAAATTGATATCTCCTTGTCTCGCCTAGTCTGAGAGCTTTGAACTTTCTTATCTGAGCGCGCCTGACGAAATCTAACCTTTGATTATAATTCGATACCCGTTGATATCCAAACGTGTTTGGATATTGTATTTCGCTTACGTTTCTAAATGTACCCATTGGATCTGTCCAGACAGCGCTGATCGAAATGTATTACGGCTCCTTGTTGTTCATGTATTTTTATGGTCAACAAGAGCGCCAGTTGAAATATCCTGAGCCTGTTGGAAGGCTTTCGCCCTAGCGAGTCGACCATTTTGATTTACTGTTTCAATTATGTAAATAAATTAACCTGGCGAGTGTTACGTGACCAGCACAGTGCGATCTGATTGGTGGTGAACTTGACCTTTAACGCATGCGCAGAAAATTTGCGACACCCAACAAATAAAAAATTAAATAAAAAAATAACGGCTTGCATTTTAAGACTCGGTGCTGCCACAGGTAGCCCGAGTAATGATCGCCTTTGTCGTCTCCTTTGGATGCAGGCATATAGTCTAACTGATCTTCGATCCTCACGGTTAATTCTTGAACTTACCCTGGGCCAGAGGTTTCCTCTGTTTCTCGGCGGAGAAAGAAAGAAGAGCCACGAAGCGGCGTTTTCTCTCTGTTCTTTCCCTGCTGCATCGCGGCTCGCTTAGCCTGTGTACAGCCGTCCGTCTCCCCTCAAAAGTCGAGAAGGGACGTCTGTACTACACTGTCGTTAATCGTGTTCCAGCATAATGTTGCATAAACGTTAAAACTCTCCACGCACCCCGACGGTTGCCCTGTATCTCGATTTCCATTGGCCGAGAAAAACGAGACGATAAATATTGTAGATTTCAGATTGTTCATTTCCTATTGTTAACGGCAAGACAAAAAGTTAATTCAAAGGAAGGGATTTGGAGATCTTTCTTTCCTCGAGGAAGTTGAAGATTGGATGAACTCGTGAGTTTGAGAACCATATTAGCTAGAGGGTTAACTGGAAGTCGCGCTCGTAGCGACTGGTCTGACCGCCGAGGCTATTGATATTGTTTCTGGTTGATCCCACAGCCACTCTCTTTTCTTTTTGAAGAACTAGACGATATCTGAAGAAGAGTTTCGTTTGTTTCCTGCAAATTCTTTATAAGCGCTCTGTTCTTCAAAATTCCTAGGCACTTCCTGCATATATGTTGGCCCCACTTTTCATTTGGAATTCAAAGAGAAATTATTTCTTCCCAGACTTTAAATGCAGTAGTTCCTTGAACGAGATTCTTATCAATTTTTTTCTCGATTTAACCGAGCACAGGCACAAAATGACATAGCAATTCGTCATAATACAATTCCAAACCGCGGGAAAACCCAAGCTCGAAGGTCAAGAGCACCAGCCAATCAGCGACTGGTTGCAACATTCCTGTAACTATCCGCGTGACCTAGAACACGATTAACAACCATAGACATAGTACAGACCTCCTTTTCCTTCTTTATGAAGGGATTACGGAGGTCTGTGTACAGGCTACGGCTCGCTTATCGCCGCTTCGGTCTCTTCGGCTCTCTTTCTCTGAGAAACGGGAAATCCTCTGGGATTAGGCAGTTGTGTCGGCCGGACTATCCCCTACTCTTTTACGAAATAGCACAACAGGTTATTTCACGTCCTTCTCATATATATTGATCTAGTTAGAAGTGGAAAGAGACAAGGCAACAGCTTATAAGTCCTTGCCCAAGGACGCAGGGTTTCGAACCCGCAATCTCCCGAACTCTAGACGGTGCTCTATCAACTGAGTTAACCAGTGAGACGGTTATCAACAATTATGCAACATCATGACTCCATACATATCCTCAGGGAAGGCCTTACCTCGCCGTCCCAATATATTACCTTACCGTTTCGTATATCTTGGTAACTTGCCGTACCATATTATCGTGTTTGTTCCTATTTTGTACTTACCGTATACATTTAGGTTAGTTTTATATACAAATGATGTGACTATTCACTTATTAAAAAAAAACTACTTTCTTTAACAGGTCCTTGTGCACTAGTAGGAACCAGTGCTAAGACAATCATGATGGTCGGCGCAACTGGATCCGGGAAGAGTACACACATAGATGGAATGGTCAATTACATATTTGACGTAAAATGGGATAACGACTTCAGATTCAAGCTTGTCAGCCTCACAGCTGATGAAAAGAAGAGGGAAGGAAATCAGGCGCTCTCCCAGACAGAGTGGGTGACATGTTACACAATCAACAAGATGGAAGGAAGCAAGATTCCTTATACATTGAATATCATAGACACTCCAGGGTTTGGCGATACCAGAGGTAGGTCACAATAACAAGCATATAGGGACCAAAAGGGTAACTCGTGAATTTTGAAAAAGCGTGTGGACTGCGTTAAAATGTGGACTGCTGGATTGAAGTAATGATTGCCTGAAACACTTCAAAATCAGCATACCAGTAGTTCATATGTTCTCAAAATCACTGGGTATATCGTAAAATATTATGCTCTCAAAGTGGAGAAAATCTAACAAATATATTATATTCTGCCGTGCTTCTGTCCTCTTATAGATGCACAGATGACGTCGCAACTCGAAGAGAACAAAGAGGTGCGCTACGAGACGTAGTCGAGTGGCATAACTGATGTTCTGTTCATGTTTTGGCGTAATCTGTGCATCTATAAGAGGACAGTCGCACGGCAGAATGGAGTCTATTTATTTTATACAATAATTGCAAACTACAAACTATGAACATATCCAATCAAAACGAGTTCAGAAATTGGTTGCGTGCGCTCATGACTCTAATAACACAGCGCTCTCGACCAGTCAGAGGGTGCTTTTCGGACTGATTATTATATAAACCTTCTAAAATCATTAATAATTCATAAGGTACTACCCCAGTATAGACACTGGTTAATAAAACATCAGTACCTTTATGTCAGTGATATAAAACGAATTAGTAAAACATGAGTTTTATATCACTGAAATAAAACTCATGTTTTATTAATCAGTTTTATATCACTGATATAAAGACAAACTGACATAAATTCGAAACTGCAATGCGGACCCGGTGAGCTAAAGAATAAAGGCTCCCGAGTCACTGTTATGCCAATGCGACCAGACCATCAATGTGGGACACAATTATTTTGCTCCGTACTCTAACTACGCATATCAATGACGTAGAACCACATAGCTATAAACAAGAAATTTCATCAATTTCTCAAAAAATATTATCTTTTAGAAGTAACATTTTAGAACTGTTATAAAATTTATGTCCGTGTTGGCCGTGTTATATCCACTCATTTTATAAGTACAATGGAAACTACAGGGTTCGAAATTCGCACAAGCAAACTGGCAAAATGCGAGTTGATTTACCGATTTGCTGGTAGAAAATAAATGAACTGGTATTTTTATGCTTGTATTAGGCACCAGGCACATTAAAAACATGTTTCAGTTTTTAGCTTGTTGATGAGTGGTTTTGCTTGTAGGTTTCAAACCTGCAAGCAACTTTTTGATTGTTCCTTTGAAAATGAATTTCTAACCCTGCTCTATATACACGGTCACCCTTGGGACCCGAGAAAGTGACCGTTATATGGAGGTGACCACTTCATAGAGGTCAGCTGAAAATGATATCGGTGGGTGTGGTAAAAGCGATATTTTATCATGGCATTACTTAGTACATTCACCTCTCAATGTACATGCAGTGTATTTAGGTTATATGAAAAAGTGCTATCTTGAATATGGAAAGGTGTGCCGATGGATATGTAGAGATAAAAACCTAAAATCAGCCGCGGTTTTGTATTACCCTTTCTGTACTGGCCGCTTAACAGAGGTTAAAGATACAAAGATAGTTAAAGACGGGACCGCTGAAAGGTGGCCGCGACCGCTTAACTGAGAGGTGACCGCCTAATAGGGGTCTCATTTAGAAAGTTTAACTGGGAAAATGTTTGGGACTTTGAAAAGTGACCACTATATAGGTCTATATAGAGGGTGGCCGCTTAATAGTGGGGGCCGTTATATAGAAGTTCCACTGTATCACATTATATCCGTCTACACCGTTGTTTGCGTTACGTTGGTTATTCAGTTGGTTTTCATATTGCCAACAGACGGATAATTATATTAAAACAGCCTTTATTAATATTTTATTCGTCCTTTCTCTGATACGAAATGTTATTCTGGCTTGTTGATTCATATTCAGTTAATTTGAAATCCGGCCTGCGAAGGTAGGATTAAAAGCTTTTTATCCCTTTGACCGCTGGACCAATTTGGGCTCAATAGGCCTTTTGCAGGCAATAGTTACGTTGCCGTAGATGCTGGATGGCAAGCTATCTTTAAAAACGCTGTTTTAGAAAGAACGACAATCGATTGGAGGTGGAAAATAGCATCTACGAACAGGTTTTGCTAATAACACTACCGATCTCCTACAAGTGCGTTTAAATATACAAATTAATTTTTTTTTTCTCCAGTACAACCACGTGATTGCATTCCTGCTGAAGGCCCATTGATCGATTTAACTTTACATTTGTTGTCCCAATTCAGGTCACCTGACTTTTCCCTTGACTATTGTTTTCCTCTAGTGTTTTTCTGTTTCCCAAGAAATGTCTCTAATTGGAAAGCAAAGCACTGAATCCTTTGGAGAGATGTCACATGATTTGAATTGGGACAACAAATGTAAAAAGCAAAATCGCGTATTTACATGAAATATTTCGTGAAAACAAGACTACTTAAAAGCTAAGCCTAAGACTTAACAGGTTTAAGTTTTCTTAATTTGTAATTCACTGTGAGTTTACTAAGTTAGAAAATTATTTTCTAAAAATGTTTAAAAAGAGAGCCTTCGTTCTTTCTGCCATCGAAGCATAACGTTTTGCCGCGGTGTGGCTGACGAGTCCCAATAAGGACGACAGCTGTATTCTAGTTTTGAGCGCTTCTCGTGTCACGTTTCGCTAACCGTTGTGCAATGTGAAATTGTTTGCTTAGAGTTTGTTCAGCCATATTACTACCAATAACTGGATTTTCTGTTGCTAATTCGGCTGAATTTTCTTATATTATACTGATGATAGCGAAAGTCCGTATTCGATTTTTTTAAAGTACAGCGATCAGCAGATGAATTGAATAAAACATGATCGAATTGCTTATTGAACTCTTATTTTTCTTAACAAAGGGATCACAAGGGATAAGAAGCTTGTTGACCAGATACGCCAGTTCTTTCTCGCCACTGGAGACAATGGCATAGACACACTGGATGCAGTTTGTTTTGTTACCCAGGCCCCACTTGCAAGGTTAACTGCAACACAGATGTACATCTTCGACTCAATCCTTGCCGTATTTGGAAAAGATATTGCGGAAAATATATTTGTCCTTATCACGTTTGCCGATGGCAATGAGCCCCCAGTCTTGGCCTGCTTAAAAGAAGCCAAAATACCATTTACACAATCATTTTGTTTCAATAACTCTGCTTTGTTTGCTAACAAGGTGGACTCCGAAAGAGCCATGTTTTCTTCGATGTTCTGGAAAATGGGAGAAATCAGTTTTGGCAAATTCTTTAGCCAACTTCAAACAGTGAAGGCAAAAAGTCTACAGTTGACGCAAGAGGTTTTGCAAGAGCGTCAACAGCTGGAAGCATGTATTCAAGGTCTTCAACCACAAATCAAGGCCGGTCTTTCCCAGATGGACGTCTTGCGACAGGAGCAGCGTTTTCTCGAAGAGGATCAGGCTAAGATGGAAGCCAATAAAGACTTCACATACACAGTAACTGTACCTAAGACAAGGAAAGTGACCATACCAGCAGGACAGCATGTGACGAATTGCCTCGTCTGCAATAGAACGTGCCACTTTCCGTGTTACATTCCCGAAGACAAAAACAAGGCAAGTTGTGCAGCAATGAAACAGGGCTACTGTGCAGTCTGCCCACTTGGATGCATCTGGTCCAACCATTACAATCAACCGTACAGGTATGTATATAAAAGAAATCAAACAATAATTAATTAACATTCAAAGGTCGATACTTAAAAAAACATAATCTCTCGACAAGGTTTGTAAGTATAATTTGTCATAACTCTAAGATAAATGTAGATAGATCAGTAGTGCATCAGTCAGTCACAAGGACTACGGTTGAACCTCTATAACGTCAGCGACCACCCTTACTGTCTGGCCAAGGTGACTGGCTACAGGTGCCGGGTCTTCAGCGAGAGGTCTCACCACATGCAATATATCTCAAACCCGGAAAAATAAAACCGAAGGGCCTGCAAGCTGACTAGAAGCTGGCCAAACCTGTTTAAGGTGGCTCGCCTGGATTTTCCAGGGACGCACCATTCCCAATTTGAACGGCTGCTGCTCCACTGTCAGAGCACGGTCGAGCTAGCCACTTCACCCATTTACTAGAAATAGAATAAACTTTCCAAAAATGTAGGTTTGTTTGACATCGGTGTTACCATAGCAACACAGCGTTGACGTCATGTGTTTTACATACCAACAATTTTCTTGAAATCTAGACCTAAACTTTTAAAAGGACCTAGTGTCCCTTGTAGTCTAAATGTAGGCCTTCAAGACTGCAAAGTTTAAAAAAATTGTATGAGAGCGTTTTCGAAAAAAAATGGGTTGAATATTTTCATTCAAAAAATAAACAATTCGCTTTACTTCCTGTTTAGTCGTCGAGAACTGTGTGTTCCGGACCGATTCAAACGCTGTTTTTAGCACATTTCATACCTGTGACATAGGACTACTTGCCATGAAAATTTAATTCCATTTGCTTTATTCGATTCCGGTTTATGGAATAATAAGTAATGTAATAAATATACTCATTTTACTCAGAATAGTAATGTATTTGCTAAGGAAGCTGTAATTCGAAAACTAGTCGATACAATTTTTTTTAAATCTTTTCACTTAAAATTCAACATGTACTGGCCTTGCCCTGTAAATTTCAAGAGCATTGAATCATTTTAAGGGCGCGAAATAAAAACAAAAACACAGGGAACTTTTACATTCATCCACGCAAGCTTCATTGCTGTATCATTTTGTTTATAGCTTGTGTCTTTACGAAATTTCTCTTTTGTCTAGATTCTACATACTTGTGTGCTTTTGAACTAACAAGTTTACCATGCACGCTTGCTACACTTCGCTAATGCCGGAACGCTCGTGCAAATTCTGTTTTTAGTACAATAGTCACGCTGCCAGTTGTAACGCTGTTATAATATAACTTATAATATTTATTTACAAAAGGTTTTATAATATCACTAATACAAAATCTCGTTTTTAATTTATATTTAGAAAATGTGGTCTAGACGTCACGGGCACTTTTTCCCGATCTGGTTACTAAAAACACACTTATTCAACATTATCATCCCGCACTGCCAAGCTTCATGGTTTAACTAATTTGCATGTCATTGTCCTAAGAACAGAATTTGCACGAGCGTTCCGGCAGTAGCGAAGTGTAGCTTGCTCAAGCGTGCATGGTAAACTTGTTAGTTCAAAAGCACACAAGTATGTAGAATCTAGACAAAAGAGAAATTTCGGAAAGACACAAGCTATAAACAAAATGATACAGCAATGAAGCTTGCGTGGATGAATCTAAAAGTTCCCTATGTTTTTGTTTTTATTTCGTGCCCTTAAAATGATTCAATGCTCTTGAAATTTACAGGACAAGGGTAGTACATGTTGAATTTCAGGTGAATGGATTAAAAAAAATATTTATCGACTAGTTTTCGAATTACAGCTTCCTTAGCAAATACGTTACTATTTTGAGTAAAATGAGCATATTTATTACATTACTTATTATTCCATAAACCGAAATCGAATAAAGCAAATGGAATGAAATTTTCATGGCAAGTAGTCCTATGCCACAGGTATGAAATATGCTAAAAACAGCGTTTGAATCGGTCCGGCTAACACAGTTCTCGACGACTAAACAGGAAGTAAGGCGAACTGTTTATTTTTTTAATGAAAATATTCAACCCATTTTTTTTCGAAAACGCTCTCATACAATTTTTTTAAACTTTGCAGTCTTGAAGGCCTACATTTAGACTACAAGGGACACTAGGTCGTTTTAAAAGTTTAGGTCTAGATTTCGAGAAAATTGCTGATATGTAAAACACATGACGTCAACGCTGTGTTGCTATGGTAACACCGATGTCAAACAAACCTACATTTTTGGAAAGTTTATTCTATTTCTAGTAAATGGGTGAAGTGGCTAGCCTGACCGTGCTCTGACAGTGGAGTAGCAGCCGTTCAAAGTGGATATGGTGCGTCCCTGGAAAATCCAGGCGAGCCACCTTAAGTCCGGAAATCTGCATTATCCTGAACAACGGGCAATATCAGTGAAAAAAAATATGCGCATTAAGCCGGTGTCCATGTAATCGTCTCTGTCGTAAGGATCGTCTCTGTCGATTCATAATTTGCCAAGCGATCGGGACGATCCCAGACGATCCTTGCGATTCCTGGTTTCCATATGATCGCGTCTGTCGTAAGATCGCGCGGCCGGACTGGGTCCAACAATACTTATCTTGGCGCCAAACTCGATACAAAATGGTGGCAGTCAATGAAAGAGCGAGACTCCTGGCGTGTTATTTACTAATAGGCACGGCATCTCTTCCCGAACCATATGGAACAGGCATTCGAATCGCTGCACTTCATCCATAAATCCTGCGATTGAACTTTCGACGCGCGACGCCATCCTGAAAATATGCATATAGTACGATGTGCATTCTGGGATAGCTTCGATCGTCTCTGTCGTAAATATCGTCCGCGCGCGACTTGTTGACATTAAAAAAAAAACACTCTGTCGTAAGTATCGTACGCGATCGCCCCGGAAGTGTTTCCATATAATCGTCCCGATCGCTTGGCAAATTCTGAAGCGACAGAGACGATCCTTACGACAGAGACGATTCTATATGGAAACCGTGCTTAAACAGTTAATTTGCTGATTCACTTATTTACAAGATTTGTAGGGAATAAAAGGAGAGTAGTAGTTAAGCCTGAGAACCCGAGATCCCTAAAGGTCCAGTTAACCCCACAGAACTTTAATCTGATTATTTAGCTGAAGGCCATGGCGAGAACGCTCTTTAGAGAGAGAGAGAGAGCAATTTTTGCACCAACGTAACGGCTCAGATTTTCGTGTTCTTCGTGTTAAGTTTTTGGTTATAAGATGATAGCTTCATTCTCAAGATTATAGCTTTATTCTAAGATTATAGATTTATTCTAATATTATAGCTTTATTCTAAGAGTATTATAATATAGCTTTGTTCTACAGCTTTATTCTAAGATTATAGCTTTACTCTGAGATTACAGCTTTATTCTCAAAATTGTTGGAGACTAGTGTAGCAAAATGTTATAGTTTCATAATTTCAAGGTTACGTGCACTGACTGTTTAACAATCGTATTCAGTTTTGCATTACGACATTGTCCATTGACCGTCTCTGGGAGAAAAATAAAGAAAATTTGATTTTTAGCCGTCATGATCATACAATGAGATCACAGGCGTTGCATCAAATATGCTATTAAATGTCAATTCCTCAGGTTCATTGATTATGAGGAAAATGAGACAAGAACATACGAGGACCTGAAGAAGAGATACCAGGAAGCTGACAATCAGTCCAAACAGAAGAAGGGCATCATAGGCCGCATGATGGATGAGATGAACAAGGTCAAAAACTTTGTGCAGTACAGTGTCAAACAGATCCATAAGGCAATCACTAAGCTACAATCAATCGCATTGCATCCCAACCCCCTCTCCACCGTTGAGTATATCGATTTGATGATCGAGTCGGAGAAGTACGAGGCAAAGCCAGGCTACGAGAAACGTATCAAGAGCCTTCATCTAGTCCGCAAAGAAGCTGAGCTGGTGGCAGATGTCCAAAGCAAAGGAACTAATTTTGATCCGTTCAATAAGTGACGGGAGAAAAGCTATTAGCCATTGCATTGTTTTATTTTACAATTTATTTTCCTACTGCTACTTATAATCCAAGCTTGACATCGTTAACAGCTATTTACCATCCACCTTACAAAAGACGGCAGCAGGAGCCCATAATTTCTTTGCGCGCGAAAAACGTACTTATAAAATTGCGGTGGGAAGGTTTTAAATCTTAAAAAGAAGCCAGTATAAGTGATGGTGCCAGTATACATTTGAGAGAATAGGTGTGTGTGCTTTACTGTCATTGTAGTCAAATGTATATGCGCCATATTTTTTCATATATGAGAAAAATAGCCTAAGATTGTAATAAGAAAGTGAGACAACGGTTATGGGAGCTTATTCTACAGCCTAAGGGCAGCGATTGAGAATTTTAAATGTCCTGCTACCAAAATAAGCTCTTTATGCCTTCTCATCCAGCCGACTCGCAAACATTAAATTGGTTGAACCCAGTCACAATAGATTTAATGTTGTGTGTTGAAACCATACCGAATTATAATCGCGCGTATGAAGATAGTCATAAACATATATTTAGTCAGTCTTTCACGATCTCCTTATCCCGCCCTAACCCCCTAAGCGTTAACCCTCCCTATAAATTTCAAGTTGTCTACTTAATATAACTTATTGTTTATCATCTTTCTGTTACTCACCACGGGGTCTGAGCAGACACATCCGGTGTGCAAAACCAGGCCTTTAACAATGAGCCACAGGCACAGAAACTTGCGATGGAACGACCGTGTCACTAAAATACTAACCCTAACACGTACTACAAACCTAATCATAACCGGTTCTAAATAGTTGCACTGTAAAATAGCGGGCGGCGAGAGCAGAAGAATGCATTCAATGTTTTACTATAAACAAACCATCCACAATCGGTTCTCTTAGGTGATGGTCTCTTGACTGAAAGTCAATTAAAGTGCCTAAAAGCCCAATTCTTTAATAATTAAAATCGATTCTCCATCAAATATATAGTTGCACTGTAAAGTATTTCTTGATTTGGGTGTTGCGTCTATCAGTTATAGAGGTTTCTATTTCCAATATGCTAATTATGTGATGTCATAGTAGTCCTCAGTTATTATACGAATTTGGCTAATGGTCGCGTGTCGCGGGTAGACGGTGCGAGTAAAAAGGTGCGGGTGCGGGTGCGAGTGCTGGTGCACGTAAAAAGGTGCGGGTGCACGTAAAAAGGGGCGGCGTGGGTAAAAAGGTGCGGGTGCAAAAGAAAAGATGTTGGTAAAGATATGCAATGTATTCGAGAGAAAAATAGAAAAAAATGCGAATTTTAATTTTTTATGAAGTCCTTCAAATTAAATCTGGTTCATGTTCACACCCTGTCAGTTTGCCATACCGACATCAAACTGTGGGTAAACAGATACAAGGTAATCGATTATCAAAAAGCAAAAATAGCGAATTTGCCGGCCAGGGGGAAAGGGAAAGGTGGCGCCTTTACCTAGCATGGCAGCCTAAAGGCTAAGGCGAATTTGAAATTTCTTATGTAGTCGTTCTATTTTTGGCAATTAAATCTGGTTCATGTTCACACCTTGTCAGTTTGCCATGCAAAAGGGTGTGAGCGTTTTTTGATATTTTGCTTCGTTCTAAAACAATCAAGATCAAGTGATCAAAATAAACCGAACTCCTTTGCTTTCGCGTCTCTAAAATCAAAAATAAGCAAACTATCAAAAATCGCTCATACGTTTTTGCAGACTGGTATATATTCTGTTGGCGAAGTTTCGTCCAAATCTGTTATTCCTTATATGTTAGTAATTCACGCAAAGAAAGTTACTACGAATAAAAGTCTAGTCGGAGTTTTGGCCTTTTGAAGTTCTGTAAACGCTAACACCTCGTCAAAGCCAAATGTCAACACTCTCAAATAACTAGCCAATTAAATGCCACGACCCCCATGGCTCCTATGACTGGCCCGCACCTTTTTACCCGTACCCGCACCGTTTTACCCGCACCCGCACCGTCTACCCGCGACCCGCGACCATTAGTCAAACTCTTATTATACAAAACGTGCTGGCAGAGATATATTTTCTCTAAACAAACATGTTATATTTGAGCCTTATATCAGTGATTTTACCACACATTTTAAAATAAATCAGAAATAGTTTCATTCACAAGAAGAAAGAAACGACCGTTTTGTTAGTCTACTATGACGTCACATAATTAGCATATAGGAAATAGAAACCTCTATAACCTAAAGATGCAACACTCAAATCAATAAATATTTTACAGTTCCATTATTTACTTGATGGATAATCGATTTTAATGCCGTGGGAAGCGAATAGCAGCTGACGTGACAATCAAGGAAGCAAAAGATAGTGGTTCCGTACACTTTCAGCGTGTTAGACTACAGAAGGGAGAGCAGCCTGAGGGGAAGTGAGTTCTACCTCACCTGCAAACAAAGTAGTTGGATAGTCTTTCAAATACCCATCCACACTGCGAACGTAACAGGCCTGTTCGCATGCTACGGGTACATCCACACCAGTACTTTGTGTTGTGCTTCTTTAAATATGGGAACGTTCAACAATCAAGCCGCAGATAGCTTTTATTGCCTTGAAAATGCATCAGGCAAGAAAGAAAATTGTTGTAGAAGTGGGGAATTGGTTCCATTTGACTGCATAAAGTGCTCAAAGGGGGTGGTGGTTTTCCTAGATTGATGACTTTCAAATCAAGAGGGGTCGGAGTTTCAATCGGATAAGTGCATTACAGAAATTATACAGTTATTTAGTTTGCATGTTTTAAAAGCATGATATCAGTCGAATCTTTTTTTCACAAATGAAAACGGCAAATAATGGTTTGCATATTGCAGATATCAGAAAAGCCTTTCACCGTGATGCTGATGGGGTTATACTGACGCCGGTGGGTACAAATGACCCTCAAATCGATCACGTTCAGTGCTATACTTTCAAAAGTTTCTAACGTAGAACATTGAATTTTTGTGGGAGGTCTCGTAATGGCCGCCGGCAAATCAAGACGGGGTAGACTATCTCTTTCTCGTTCTAATCGTTTTTCTTCAAACTTCGAAAATCATGATGTTGTTACGACCTCAAGTTAACATTTACACATGACATTTCCATGGAAGCATGGAATGTGACCTTTGGACTCTAATTTAAACAAATATATTTGAAAGCCTCCTGCATTGTGGTAAAGTGTTTTTATATACGGGTGATATTTATGCATGTGAATCAGAAATATTCCATAGTTCATAAATCCAACTAGGACACTAGAAAAAAATATCATTAAACGTCCGTAAATTTGGGGTATCAAATCTCACATTAGCCTAAATTAGTCTTCCCCATAATGTTTTCAATTGTCCTCGTTGGATTTATATACTATGGACTAATCTCTGATTCACATGCATAAAAATCCCCGACATATGTCAACACTTTACCATAATGCAAGAGGCTATTAAACAAATTATGTTCATTAGAGTTCAAAGATCACATTCCATGTTTCCATGGTATGGGAACTGCCATGTGTAATTGTTAAGGTCGTGACAACATCATATTTGTCAAAACTGTATGTAAAAATATTACAAAGAGAAAGAGATAGACTACCCCCTCTTGATTTGGGGTGGCCATCTTGAGACTCAGGCCTTAATGTACCTGAGCAGTAAATTATGTATTTTCGCCTTCGATATTCCCATCATGTTGTCAAAAAAGTAACCGAAAACCCGAGTTCGATTGGTTAAGAGGGAGAAAAGTTATTAAATTGTTGGTAATTTTCGGCACATATACAATATATAAAACCCCTGATTTACCAAATAACTTCTTCATTAGAGTTTAAAAAACTCGTTCATGACAATCTAGCAATTTAAAGACTAAATCGTTACCCACAATCGTATGTTTTTATAAATTTTATTTTTTTGAGAGGAAATACTTTAAAATTCACAGTGAAAAAGACTGGTTACGTCATTATGACGTCATATATTTTTGAAAACGTCTTAAAAATAAACATTTGAGTATTTTTAACGAGGAAATGTACTTATTGTACACTGAATAGCCGCAATATGGTCTTTTTCATGTTCAATGTAGAAAGCATGATCGATGGCAGACCCATGACGTCAGAAAATGTGACGTCACATGAAACTTAAGTTCTTAATAACTCGGCATATATTTATGGTAAGACTTCAAAATTGCGGCAATCAAAAACATGTTGCTGTGATAACATACTTTATTTCAAACGTATAGGTAACGGATAATTTGACCTAAAAAGGAGTCGTTCATTATGACGTCACAATAACGTCAATATGCAAACCTGATTGATCCTAAAGACGTAATTTCATTTTAATATTTTAAAACCTACGAAAATTTCGTTACATTTGACATCGAATTAAACAAAATGTGCTAGTTCGTATATTTTGGCTCGCTCAACGTTTGCAAGTTGAAGGTCATTTATGCCCGCGGTGATAAGACTTGTCACCCACAATAATAGCTGTGCTCTTAAAGTTCAGTCTTATCTGTGTTGAGCTTAACTCAAAGCTTAGTGTCGCGGATGCATGGCTGAATTTCGCTAAACAAGGAGCGATGTCTTACTATACTAATCAAGTAGGGAAGTGTAGAATACTGGAGATCAAGAAAATTGGAGGAATTAAGAAAATTTCAAGTTGTTACTCGATGCTCCTGAAACCATCTTTATGTTCCAATGCACCAAGCAACTACCTAGCATACTTTTAACTGAGTAGAACATGCGCTTTCATCAAAACTACTACTCTGAATAACTTCTAATCAGTACCCAAAAGTTTATTCTCTCTTTATCCAAAACCCTGATAGCATATCGGTTTCTAAATGTTTGTAAAATCTCATACGTATCATTCAATAAGAAATCATTTTAAGAAGTAAAATTGATTCTCCATTTTGTGGCTTTGACATACTTGCGGGACAGTCCCGGTTTTAAGTCATGTCCCACGCCCCACATGGACGTGAAAATGTCCCGGATTTTCAGTTCTCGCATTTTTTACTTATTTTCGACTTTTTATATAAGCAAATATCGTGAACAAAAATCATGCAAAAAAAATACGCTGGATCCGAAGTGAGGACCTGTACAGCCAAAAGATAAACGATTAAGAATGAAAAGACTACTGCAAAGCTGACTTTCCTGTTAGCTCGCAACTAGATGCTTGTTAGCGCAGTTCGGGTCGGTAGTGAAGTGTCACAGAAGCCCGGTATTTGCATACTGTTTGCTATGCCATACTGACGAGTTCTAATAAGAACGAAACAGCTGTCTATATATGGTTACAATCTAGTCCGAGTGCTTTTTGTACTACAATTTTTTGTTTCCCTTGTCACGGCCTTTTTTATTGCACATCAGTACTATAAGTGAAAAATACATTTTCTTTGACTTTCATGTCCTGTCCTGCATATGAATTCTGCAATGGTGGCAAGTATGCATTTATGAAAATAGAAAACTAAAAATACGACTAAAACACGTTATTATTCTCTTTGAATCTTCTATATTTCAATTTTCTTCTAGCGTAAGAAAAACAGTAAGACCGTCCATTAGCAACAGTCATCAACATCAGTTGTTTCGTACGGTAGTCAATGACTGAAAATGGCAGATAAGAAGGTATATGTTACAAGACATAGTTCATATAATAGTTATGTTATTTAATTTGTAGAGGAAATCGCATGAACTGCTCGTGATTTAGGGGCACTGAGCGACTGCAGTTTGAGAACCTTCACAATATCACTCAGTGCCTATAAATCACGTATAGCACGAACAGTTCATGCGATCTTTTGTTTATAATATACTGAGCAAACATTTGCTGAGAGCATGCGACTGTGCACTCTATAACCTTTTTATGCATTCAGTATTGACCAATCAGAATCTAGATATTTTGTTGAGCCAGGAGCCATTACCAGGAGCGTCCATCTTCCCCATTGGTTCTGTTCCCAGCACAGGAGTAGATGTGGCTATATTTAGAATTGCATTTCGCGCGAAATCAACAAAGGTCATGCATGTTGTCTTAGCCAATCAGATAGCTAACGTCACTTATCATTATTGTTCCTTATCATTTTTCATTATCATTCTTCTCACTTTCAACGCGGGAATTCGAATTCTAAATATAGCCACATCTACTCCTTTACTGGGGCCCAGCCCATGGCATTGGAACACTCCTGGTAATGGGCTCCTGTGACATAGGAACGCTCCTGGTAATGGGCTCCTGTGACATAGGAACGCTCCTGGTAATGGGCTCCTGTGACATAGGAACGCTCCTGGTAATGGGCTCCTGTGACATAGGAACGCTCCTGGTAATGGCTCCTGGTTGAGTATATTATAAGGATCATCCCAGTGTCTCTAGTGATGGATTAGAAATAATCTTTACAAAGATTTGACAGCATAATAAAACGAGTTAAAACTAGGTGGATTGCAAAAGTTTTCTTGACAGCAAGAACAACTTAGGCGTAAGCCTTTAGAGCTATATTAATGTAGTTCTTAATATAGCTCTATTAATTATATATAATTAGCCATACTATTCATAGTTGTAGTAAGCAAAGGACTACCAATGCAAGATGCGACGTAATGATTTCCAAAGTGATGTGTATTTTCTATCGTACTATACATGTGCAAAGTTTCAATTGTTTTTAACCACTATTTGTAGAGATATTCTTCATTTTGTTATATGTCTCCAAGCTGTGTTAATCTTATGTCGTCACAGTTCATTTCGTTTGCATATTGAAAAAACCTGGACATCTGGAACGAGATGAGATATTAGGGACTTTAAGCAACCAGGACGACGACGGCAAGACGACGGGACGTTGAAAACTGTTTTTTCCCAAAATTTGGTATTTACTATTTACCTTGACTGTTCGCATTGAATTGTTTTCCACAACCAGATTTTCCAAAAATATGATGAGTATAGAGTCCCCCGTTCACGCCGAACGAAACACGGATTGATTTACTTTATTATACGTTCGCGTTCTCTTTGAACGATAATTTTGGGGTTTTCATGTTGTGTTTTTGCATAAAACGGTGGAAATGTAGGCGACTGCGTGCATTTTCACGTGCAGTTATTGTATTTTGTAATTAAGGCTATTGTTTTATGCCGTCGTCGTAGACGTTGCCGTCGTGGTTGCTTAAAGTCCCTATTGACAAACGGAACACGCCATCCTTCCTCGTTTCTAAAGAATTTTCAAACGAGATCAACTTAATTTGCGATTCGTAGGCACTTTAACTAGGAGCGCCATCCCGTATTCAATCTTGACTTGTTACGTCATCGCCCGCATGTTGGTAGACGTTAAGAAAATATTTCTTGTTAGTCCGCGCGCTAAAACGAAGGTGCAACTTGTGGTGTTATAATGCATTCAAACGAGGCGATACAGTCGACAGGTCTGCAAACTGTGCGCATGTCCAGTCAGCGGTAGAAATCGCGGGAGTATTTCTATATGGTTTCTGTTTAGAAAATCGTCAGAAACTCGACACATCGCAGTAAAGACCGGAGGTTGTACCAAACCCGAGATGATCCCCGAACCCGAAATGATCCGCGAAATCTGAAATGATCCCCGACCCGAAATGAGCCCCAATCAGTACCTGAAACGATCCCGCAATAAAATTGGGAAAATTTTCGCTAAACTTCTTGCTACAAAAAAATTAAGCTCAAAAGTAAGAATGTTTACTAGTGTTTTCTAATAGGACAAACCAACACTTGTCACTCAAACCACGTAACGTCATCGATCACGTGACCGTAGCGATAAACAGTACCAACAACAGCTATACCAATTCACGATAGTCACTAGCCATTTTTGTACTGCCTTCTTTGGACAGGGTAGAGTGACCGACGAAGTTTGCTCAAAGTGCAAGAAGAGATTTAAGAGATTTTCGCCATCGTCACATGATCGATGACGTCACGTGGTTTGATTGACAAGGGTTGTTTGTAGTCTTCTAGTGTTGGTTTGTCCTATTAGAAATTACTTTTGAGCTTTATTTCTTTTTGCAAGAAGTTTACCGAAAATGTTGTCCAAAATCCTTTAGTCCATTCACAGTTTTATTACGGGATCGTTTCGGGTACTGATTGGGGGTCATTAAGATCATTTCGGGTCGGGGATCATTTCAGGTATGGCTTGAACAGTTTCGGGTTCAGGATCATTTCGGGTTTGGTACAGTTAAGGAGAAAATCGCAACAGTTAAGAGTTTTATTCGTTTATTCATCAAGCTAATTAAATTTGGGACTGGTCCATGAAAGGACTTAAAAATCGAAGCCTGTATTTTTCTACAACAATGCTTTGAAGTCAAAATTTCGAGTGAAAATTCAACCTAAATGATGCGCGCGAGCGTGATTTCCCGTTGGTCCGTTGCGGACCTGTCGATACATTAGGTCAGGGTGCACTTATGTGCAAGGCTGACCAAGGGAAGGAGTGGTGGCTGTTTTCCCAATCCTTAAAGTGCCTCTACTAGTCAATTTGTTATCATTAATATCGATTCTACATCGAGTCAATAGTTGATATTTCTTGATTTGAGTGTTATTTGCGTCTATGAGTTATACAGATTTATATCTCCAAAATGCTAATGATTATGACGTCTATCCAGGAATCATTTATTACACAAAAACATGCTGGTAGAGATAAATGACATTTTATAAACATCCATGTTATATTATAAGACAAAAACATGCTGGTAGAGATAAATGACATTTTATAAACAACCATGTTAATATATTATAAGACAAAAACATGCTGGTAGAGATAAATGACATTTTATAAACATATCTGCTATAACTGTAGTTTGTATCAGTGATTTTTCCAAATATTTTATAAAAACAGAATAGTTTCATTCAAAAGGATAAAGAAATGACAGTAAATTCCTGGGTTTACGTTACATTCATTAGCATTTTGGAGATATAAACATATGAAACCTGAAATCGAAAAATATTCCACTCATTAACATTAGCAAGAGAGGATGAGATAAGAGAACGAATCCCATGCCCCATGATAATTATTTGGTTATAAACTACTCTTTGGCACAAGAGCGCCACTTTACGCCAATCAGTTGTCTTTCTTGAATGATAACCAGGCTATGTCCAGGTAATCTAAAAATAGATTTCAATTCATTATCATTGGAACAGACCCATGTTGGGGGATTCGTTCTTTTACCCTCATTAATTCTCTCTTGTTACAAGTGTATTTTAAAATGGTTAGTGATTTTCTTCGGAAATGAAAATAAATACATACAGGCGTTACTGACCCTGTTCCAGTTTGAAGATAAATTCTCCAGACTCTTAGCTTTCTAGCTAGTGGCATGTCATCTGATTGAGATTGATGAATAAGGTGAAAGTCAGTTCACTATTCAGTTAAATGGTTAAAACTATTTCTGTGTGAGAACCAAGCCTTGATGGTTAAAACTGAATTATAATAAATGTTTTCTATCCTCATTTCTCTTTTATTAATTTAGTCTGATAAACGAGGCTTACAGTAAAGTAAAGTAAAGTAAAGTAAAGCTACTTTATTTAACGTCGGTAACTCGTGACAGTCTAGTGAGACTGATAAACTTGAGGCCGACGGGAGACCTACGATTTTACGTCCTTATCCGAGAAGACGCGAAGGTCTAACCGTTTGCATTTGTTTCACAAAGGAAGCACCTTCTACTCAGTTATTTTAAGACCCTGAGTGTTGGTCCGGCCGGGGTTTGAACCCGCGACCTCCCGCGCAACAGACCGGAGCTTAACCACTGAGCTTACACGTGTTGGGGCATAATGATTGTTGAATGAATCTTTATTGACTGTGTGACTACTGTAACCAGGGTCACTTAGACAACGAGAACTAAACACATTACAACTACAGTGTGACTACCTTATTATAGGAAATTAACAATGCACTTTATTAACGCGATTTTGAAAAATTCGCGTTAATTTAGTGTAACGTTAATTTTTTTCGCGTTGTCAACGTGCATTGTTAATTTCCTATAATAAGGTACTGTTAAACCAGGGCCACTTAGACAACGAGAACTAAACACATTACAACTACAGTGTGACTACTGTAACCAGGACCACTTAGACAATGAGAACTAAACACATTACAACTACGTACAGTGTGACTACTGTAACCAGAACCACTTAGACAACGAGAACTAAACACATTACAACTACAGTGTGACTCAGTACTGTAACCAGGACCACTTAGACAACGAGAACTAAACACATTACAACTACAGTGTGACTACTGTAACCAGGGCCACTTAGACAACGAGAACTAAACATGTGACTACTATAACCAGGGTCACTTAGACAACAAGAACCAATCACATTACAACTACTGTGTGACTACAGTAACCAGGGCCACTTAGACAACGAGAACTAAATACATTACAGTCTGAACGAAAACAAATCACATCCAACTTATTGTTATTTGAGCCAATCAGTGTCGAGTGGAAGACAATAACATTTCAACTTGCTCGACCTTCTATCCGGTCAAAGGCAAATCTGGACTAGTTTTGAAGTCGAAGTCTTTTGAATGGAGAGAATCGCTAGGATTTGTTTTGTAACGTGTTTAGTTCTCGTTGTCTATTAAGTGGCCCTGGTTACAGTAGTCACACTGTAGTTGTAATGTGTTTAGTTCTCGTTGTCTAAGTGGTCCTGGTTACAGTAGTCACACTGTAGTTGTAACGTGTTTAGTTCTCGTTGTCTATTAAGTGGCCCTGGTTACAGTAGTCACACTGTAGTTGTAATGTGTTTAGTTCTCGTTGTCTAAGTGGCCCTGGTTACAGTAGTCACACTGTAGTTGTAATGTGTTTAGTTCTCGTTGTCTAAGTGGTCCTGGTTACAGTAGTCACACTGTACGTAGTTGTAATGTGTTTAGTTCTCATTGTCTAACTGGCCCTGGTTACAGTAGTCACACTGTAGTTGTAATGTGTTTAGTTCTCTATTTTAAACAATTAGAGCCGCCTTCAACATGAAAAACAGTATTGACTGGCCATGACGAATCATGGGCGCACCATGGTTTCTGCTTCTTCGACTATGTTACAAGATATTCGTTCTGTATTTATGTCATTTACAAACAATGGTCTCTGTGGTGAACAGATGTCTTTGACCAGAATAATTCTTAAACAACGCAGGTGTCTTTACATGGACTCCTATTGTAGGTGGGGTCGTGGCCTGCTCAAAACAAAATTGACCTAGCACGCCTGGCATAAGTTACCTCAAAATCGATCACTAAAAGCGAGCCAAAAATATATAAATCAGCACATCTTGTTTAATTCGCTTTCAAATTTAACGAAATTTTCGTATGTTAATATTAAAATGAAATAACGTCTTTAGGATCCAACACGTTTGTATATTGACGTTGGTGTGACGTCATAACGAACGACTCCTTTTAAGGTCAAATTCTGTGTTACCTATTAGTTTGAAATAAAGCATGTTATCACAACAACATAAATATGTGTTTTTGATTGCCGCAATTTTAAAGTCTCAACGATAAATATTTGCTGAGTTATTAAGAACTGAAGTTTCCTGTGACGTCACATTTCCTGACGTCATGGGTCTGACATCAGTCATGCTTTCTAAATTGAATAAACATAAAAAGACCATATTGCAACTATTCAGTGTACAGTAAGTACAGTTCCTCTTTAAAACCCGAAAAATACTTGAATAGTTATTTTTCAAAAATATATGACGTCATAATGACGTTTCCTCTTTTTCACTGGGAATTTTAAAGTATTTCCTCTCAAAAATTGAAAATTCTAAAAACATACTGTTGTGGGTACCGATTTACTCTTTTGATTGCTAGATTGTCGTAAACAAATGTTTTAAACTCTAAAAGATGAATGAAGAAGTTCTTTTGTAAATGGTTCTGTATTGAATATTTCCCGCCAAATTTGGCGGGAAAATTGCCAAAATTCAAAATTTAATAACTTTTCTCCCTCTTAACCAATCGAACTCGGGTTTTCGGTTTCTTTGTTGTCGACATGATGGGAAATCGAAAATATAAAATTTACTGATGTTCAAGGTAATTGAAAACATCGAGAAACCTATTATAAATGGATACATGACGTAACTGTGACGTCATCAAGATGTCTACGGTAGATCAAATCATCGGATTTTGTTTAGGTCGTCGGTCTTCATCATCCCACAAAAATTCAATCTTCTATGTTGTAAACTTTTGAAAATATAGCAAAGTGATAGATTTTAGGGTCATTTGTGCCAAGCGTGTAGAAAGAAAACTGTTCCAGACGATCGACAACGTAAATAAGATATGTCAAAGGTGAAACTAGAAATCAAATATCATAGTTTGAGCGTAAAACATTATACGAGTCTTTAGATATGTTCCATAGAAATCCAACTTGAAGTTGGTAACTAATTTGCATTGACGGAAAGTTCAATGGTTTGGTACCTTTCAAAGTACGGAACTGTAATTAGAAATACTCAAATCTTATTGGCTTGTTGTCGGGATCGCTTGGTAGCGATAGCTTAAGATATAATCAATACTTAATTAGTTCCCTGTAACAAACAGGTTATTGGAAAATGAGTTCTATTCAATGTTGTCAATGGATCGAAAACGACCTTAGTAAATACAGGCTCGTGACCAAACGAGTTTAACAAAAGAACGATTTAATTAAAGTAACTCAACTTTGGATGCGCCGAGCGTGGGCTAAAACTAGAACAGTTTAATTTATTATATGTTTCTCCTACAGTAGGATTTTGTCTAAAATCTTAAGATCCTTTTCCTTAACACCAACAAAACATTCAGGCTAAGTGATTTCAGATCAAGCTCCTCAGCAGGAGCCAGAGATGAGAGGTATGTCAGAACTGGCTGAACATCCCAAGTCGATTGATAACGAGGGGTTGGTGGTGTATTTTTATATCCCTTTCATAAACTTTGACACAATCGGGTGACTTCCAATGGTCATGTGGTCTTTAGGTACAGTAATTGCCGAAATAGCACTCCTCGCAGTATTCAGTATTGTGTACGATAAACCCTTTTCATGAATGAAGCGAAAATTAAGTTGAGCTAAAGTTAAAATGCTTTCGAAATGAGGAATAATGACATTTTCCGTTTGTCAACATCTCATCTCGTTTCAGAGATATTCAGGTTTTTGTAATATGCAAATGATTTACCTAGTATGACGTCATATTGTTTGCACAGCCTTGGAGACGAATCACAAAATGAAGAATATATCTACAAATATTGGATAAAAACTATTGAAACTTTGCACATATGTGGTACTATGGGAAATACACATCATTGTGCAATTGATATTGCCATGGAAACACTCTGGCCCCAGGCTTCCACTACAAATAACACAAATTTTCCTAATTTCTCCTTTGCGAAACACATTTTTTTTGGTGTGGGTCCAAAATAAGATTTGGAACAATGTAGGCATTCGGAGCTCTTGATCCTAAGTGCTCACCATCGTCCACGCCCATCGATAGACTATATCGATGTCTCCACCGAAAGGATCTCGTCATCCACTTCTGCCAGGAATATTGGTGTCACCTTCGACCAACATATGTCCCTTGAAGTACATGTCACTAATGTCTGTAAAACATGCTACTATCACCTACGTAATATAGCTAGAATAAGGGACTGCCTATCACAATTGGATACTGAAATCCTAGTCCATGCATTTATCACTTCAAAGTTAGACAGCTGTAACTCACTATTATATGGACTACCTAAATTTTTAATTGACCGTTTTCAGAATGTTCAGAATTCAGCAGCTCGTCTCGTTACGCGTACTAGAAAATATGACCACATCACACCCATTATGAAGCAATTACACTGGCTTCCAGTGTGCCAACGCATTGTTTTTAAATTATTATTAATTACCTATAAGGCACTTAATGGCTTAGCCCCTACCTATATTAGTGACCTTATACAGCCATATGCTCCGTCTAGGAACTTAAGGTCTTCTTCTAAAAACTTACTTAAAGTACACGTAGCTAGACTAGCTAGTTACGGTCATAGGTCTTTTGTATTTGCCGCGCCTAAATTATGGAACTCTCTACCAGATTTTATCCGTTCTAGTGATTCAGTAGCCAGTTTTAAATCAAATGTTAAAACACATCTTTTTAAGAAATTTTATAATTAGATAGTTTATTTGTTATTAGATAGTATAATGTAAATTTGTAATATTTATGTACATATATTTCCATACCTATCATATCTTAAATTAGTATTTTTATACTTATTTTATTAGTTCGTTAAAAAATTGTAAAGCGCTATTGAGCTATAGGAAATAGCGCTATATAAATAATTCATTATTATTATTATTATCATTGTATGTGAGTAGTTTAAGCAACTTATTTTTTGTAACAAGGAAAGAAATTGGAATTTTATGTTCAAGGTGAAAGGTTCGTGGGGCCACATCAAAGTGGAAATAGTTTATTCCACTACGAGTTTCAAGATATTTGGGGATCATTCGACTAAATATGAGGATTTTTCGAGCCATTTAGCGAACTGTTTCGGTCATTTTACAGAAAACCGATGAAAACATACGATGACGTCATATAATTCCCACTGGCACAGGAAGCCCACGCGCGGGTGGGCTGTCTGCAGTGTGTAGACCGGGGAGATCCTGTCGCAAAATGTGAAAATTTTCCATCCAACCTCCCTGGTCAGCTCTATACAAGTACTCAACATATTGGCATCCTTTGGACGGACTAAAACGTCGCTGTTACGCTGTGTTCCTTTTCTAGTATAATGTTCACCGAGTACATAGGATAACTTAGAATATACAAAAACTCAAAGTGCTGCTGAAATACATATTTTCCACTCGTCATAACTTTGTAGGAGTCTTTCAGAGAATTACCCGCGACCGTCCCGAGAAACCACGTACATCCCGAGCTGTAACGAATCTGATTGGTTGATCCTGTCACGTGTTGAGCCAACTCGAAACACACACACACACACAAAACACTTACGAATCTTGACTCGGGCGGCCAAAGGCCTGGCCCGATTAATGAGAACTATTTGATAAGATAAGGCAATTTAAAAATGCAATTTAAAGATTATTTAAATATGTTAAGTAGCCATCTTATGCTGTTTGAAAAACACATTTGCACTGAAGCCCACCAAGTCGTGGAGAACATAAATTATATGTTTCTATTTACCGTCTTGGAGGTTCGCATAGAGAAAAACTGTACCCGAGGTCTTGAATGTACGGGCCGAGACCACAGTACTGACATTCTCATACATATGAGTTATTTACTGACTGAGAGGTCTGTATAGAGAAAACACTGTGCCCGTCAGGTCTTGAATGTACTGACCGAGACCACAGTACTGACATTCTAATACATATGAGTTATTTACCGACTGAGAGGTCCGCATAGAGAAAACACTGTACCCGAGATCTTGAATGTTCTGACCGAGACCACAGTACTGACATTCTAATACATATGAGTTATTTACCGACTGAGAGGTCCGCATAGTACATTATCCTTCTTGCATACTCATTACCATTTAGTTATAGAAGAGTCACCCCTGACGAGCAAGCTCGTTGGGGTAGGACTATGGATTGGTAATAAAGCAGGCAAGAAGGGTGGGAGGGTGGTTAGTCCAACTGACAACTATGCATAATTAACTCTGCTTTATATAATGGTAATGCAGTCATGCGCGAAGTCGCATTAATATTCATGGCCATGAATAGTACATTATCCTTCTTGCATACTCATTACCATTTAGTTATGGAAGAGTCACCCCTGACCTCGCCTCCGATGTTGGAGTATTCCTTATTACCCTGTTAGATCACGGGCTGTCCCTTTCCCCAACCTTATCTAAGTTACCCATAATTTCTCCTCCCCAGCTCTAACTTATATAGTAGCTGTTTCTTAGAATTATCTCAAATGCGTGAGTAAACCCTCTCATATTGTTCTGTTCGCTGTACTGATCCGTCAGATCCAGTGGTAGGGTAGACAGAATGTCTGCCGCTCTGGCAAGGTTTAGTACCTGATTCAGGTTAATATAATGGCGAGTAGTGGATGTAGTTTTTCATCCAATATGGTCCATGATCATGATTGTATCAAATTTCGAACCCGAGAGAGCCAAGGAGATAGCACACCCACTTCTTAACCCATGTAGTGTCGCGTGACGGTTGTGAAAGGCGGGAAGGTCTCTAGTGTAAGTAGAAAACCGCGCCTGGGTTGCACTTGTGCCTACCCCCTGGCCTACCCTGAAAGAACACAGGGCACGAGACCGACGGCACAAACAACTTTGGTACCGTTGGCAATGGCTGAATGAGAGAATTGCCACATCAGAAATCCGTGCTGTCTAGACCTCGCCTACCCTGAAAGCCCAAAGGTCCTGTGGAGATGGACCTAGGTGGTAACCTTGTTTGGTTGGGAGAAGTAACGCTCCTGGAGAACCCTTTTTTGCAACCAGAACTCTCCTTCTTCCCATGACATTCATCATCGGCCACCATGACGGAAAAGGGGACATTTTAGGGGCCACTACCGTTACGACTGCGTTTTGCGATGCGATGAAGCGTAACAACGGGGGTACCAGAACGAACGGGGGAAAAACGTAAGCATTGACCGTTACACCGTCACAGGCGGAAATATCCTGGTTGAACACATTTACCCCTGCAGAGTTGGGCGTAGGGTAGGGCGTGAAATGTCGCAGAGGGATTCCGTGCTTATCCCTTTGGACATTTGAGTCAAGTGACATGAGGTCGCGGTTGTGACCATCATATCAGTTCCCCCAAACGCGAATTGGATGGAGGTGATAACATGGCGTCCGATTTTGACAATCTTCTAGAGAACCAGTCAGCTATATTCGACCCTGAAGGGACGTATGTCATGTCCAACGAGAGGTTTCGGTCAGTTAAACTCTCGAAAATACGCTTTGCGATTTGGGCTAGTCTTCTTGAACGCGCTCCGCGGCCCGCCCAAGCCTGAAGAGCAACCATGTTATCGACCTGTACATCTATTCTGCAGTCACGGATATCATCTGGAAGGGATATTAGCGCTTGAAGGACCGCCAACAACTCCTTCACATTAATGTACTCATCCTTGATATCATCACCCCAGTAATCACCAATAGATAAAATCCCAGAAGCGAGCTGAATCACGGCTGCCCATCGAAAGGAAGAAGCGTTTGTGGTGATCGAAATGGCAACGTGACGCTCATCTCTCCAGGGAATCGTTTTGTCCCAGTTGTCTAGAAATCTCCACGACGGGATTTCCTCGCGCAATGTAGGTGAAAAATTCACTTCTCTACCCCTGGAAGCTCTACCTATCGCTGCAGCCATTTCCCTTATGTAAAATTTCGCGGCGGGGAATGCGAGCAAAAAAGAAGTACACTTTCCCATTAACTTCTAAAGAGATTTTAAAGGAACACTTGATTTGTGTTCGAGTACCTGTTCTCTGAGTTGTGCGAATTTTTCTCGTTTGACCGTTGGTATCCTAAAGGCTTGAGCCTGAGAATCGACGATCATTCCCAAGTATGTAATCTGAGGCGTTGGATTAAGCACACATTTAGAGAGACGCAGGAAATATCCCAAGTTCACTAGCACCCTGCTAACGATGAATAATACAGCCCTGGCGGCTTGGCCGCTATAATCGGGAGTTCTCTCAGATAAAGGGCGTGACTAATACCCCTCTGGGGAACATAGTTCTCCATTGAGGCGGTCGTCGATGTATAATGAACAGGCAACTCCAAGCTCCCTGAAGAAGTGCGTAGGGCCAAGTCCAACCGTTTGGTATACAAAAGGAGAATTCTTCCACCCAAATGGGAGGGTTACACCGAGTAGCCACCACCCATGCCACTCAATCCCGAAATATTGTTGTGATTCCTTTGAAAGTAATATGTGGTCGTAACCAGACATCATCAATCTTAGTCATGTAAGAATTGGTGTACACAAATCTAGGGACTGCCACCAAAGTTTCGAGGGAGAAGGGTGTATCCACCATCCATAAGTTCAGGAACCTCGCATCAATACATAACCTTGGTTTTTCGGGCTCGACCGTCAATGGGAGAACCAGGTGGGGAGGTGAAACCTCACCCACCCTCCCCCAAACACGAATCGCCCCCGTCTCTAAGCGTTACATGATCGACCCAGTAATGAACTGTGAGAAAACTTTACACGAAGGATCGTTCTTAAAAACCTTTGGAGGTGGTACTGGTGAGTTGTACGGGACACCCTTATATGTTCCTAAACGTCTGCATGAACTTTCGAACGTCAACACCAAAAGATAGCCATTCTAATACGTTTTCTTTTGATTCATAACCCCTCAAAATAATTTCCCAGAGGTTCCTATGGCACCCTAACTCGCCAACTTTGAAGGTTTTGGGGTGTCGGAACGACAACTCGTGCATGTCGGGTATTTCTCCAGAAACTACTTTATGAATGCTCTGTAAGACTTTTTCAGGTTCTGTCATTTTCTCCGAACTCGGGTTTCCCTCTAGATCCACCCAATGTATTGTCCTTAATTTGCTCCGATTTTCCACCGTTAGAGGACTGAATTCCCATGGTTCATCCTTGAGGCGTTCGGTCTGGAACTAGGAAGCAAAATGGCCCCCCAAAAAAATTTTAGACTAGGGTATGGATCAGAGGCTGAAAACCCGAGTTCAGAGAAAATGACCACCATAGCCCGACAATCGGGCTCAAGGGCATGCCTAATGGCAAAACGCTTGTCGGGACATTTCTCTAATCTCGAGCCACCAATCTATGTCATCATACAAACCAAGAGAATCATACAAATTGGAGGAAGCAGAACAGACCACTCCTTACTAAGTACTGTACTTTATTCTGTAATCCGATCATTATGTCAGTACCTATCAGTCATGCCCTTGATAATTTGACAGATTTAAGTTTAATCACAATGGTTTATGTGCGCCTGTCAGGGCATGATCGGGAGATATGCCCCTGCTGTCCGCACATCCAGCACTTCGCAGGCCCTCGTGGCATTCTACCGCCTCGCCTTCGGTAGGGGAAACTGCGCGTCAGTCACCCAAACTGCTTGCATCTGCCTACGGGCGTATCTGTTATTGCCTTGGCGATCACTCTCGCAACCTCGGCTTCTTCCTTAGACGCTACCAGCTTGATGAGTATTTGATGGAGAGAGGCTTCCCCAATCAGAGGGCGGCATTGAATAACGATTTGCCCTGTCGTTCCTTTTGTCCCTGGAAATGTTTACGACCTCTTCCAGAGCGGCCATGGTGGCGTAAGCGTCAAACAGAGCCGCGGGACGCGCAATCAGGAGTTGTAAGGATGCCATGGCTGATTCAACCGCGGAGGCATCCGATTTCCGCTTCCATTCATCGAGATCCTTACGAATTTCCTTCACGGCTACGGCTGAAACCTATGGGAAAACAACACGTAACGGTCACTCATCGCCCTTGCGTACAAACCAGTGTTTTTCCCTGAAGTTTCGTGCTTTTACGTCACAGACCGCTCCCCTGGCCGAAATCACGAGACGGTCCTTGACCTGGTTTTATAAATCATGCCACTAGTCTTTCAACCATCTTGTGGCCCGTCGCAGACTACTCTACTGGTCTGGTATGCTTTCACGAACTCCCGATCGATTCTAGGCCACCGCATGGCCGTTCACAGGCTACTCCCCATGTCTGTATCCAGGTCGTCAACCTGCTTTCACGAACCCTCAACCGGTTCTAGGCTACCGCATGACCGGTCACAGACTATCCACTGGTCTGGACGCATGTCTTCGACCCGTTTTCAGAACCCTTAACCGGTTCTAGGCCACTGCATGGCCGGTCACAGACTATATACCCACTCGTCTGGACGCAGGTCCTCGACCTTTTTAAAAAAAAATCCTTGTCGGTTCTAGGCCACCGCGTGGGCGGTCACAGACTATACCCACTGGTCTGAACCTGCTTTTAAGAACCCTTTATCGGTTCTAGGCCACCGCGTGGCCAGTCATATACTACCCACTGGTCTTGACCCTGGTCCTCGACCTGCTTTTGTAATACCTGAATAGGTTCTGGACCCTCCCTCCCGTGGCCAATCTCAAATCCTTTCACTGGTCTGTGCCAGTGTCTACTATGCTTAAGCTGATTCCCGAAACATTGATCTCATGAGTACTCGAAGTCTCAACGGTTAGAATGATAATAACAATACGAATAATAATGATGAAATTTTCATCCAGGAAGCTCTTCACCGAAGCGATTTTGAAAGGTCCTTCCACCGTTAAACAAAACATAGGCGACACAACGAAGTATTAATGCCCGCCGTGTCATAATACAGAGAGAAAGCACCGAACAATAAAGTAATTGATACTAAAACAAACGAATCCCAAGTATAGAATATATTAGCGAGCACATGGTCTAAACTGACGCGAAAATATGAAATGAAAAACTGTACAAGTACAAGCAGAACAAAATCCCGCCGAACAGCGTCCACTATCATCCAATATTGCCAACATAGCGAGAAATTTACCATAAGTTATACGTGAGTAGAAGAAAGAAAGAAAGAATTACCTCGAGGCTTTCTTTGCTCGATACGCTTATTCCAGGGTTTGTTGAAGTATTTTCATTACTTTGGGTTCTCTCCCCACCAGACGAAGACTTGGTTTGGCAGCTGAGAAGTCCCGGCCGTTGGTTGGAGACTTCGTACAATTTCTAGAACTTCGACTTCGACGCGAGAGTTTGTTTGGCTGGTAAATAAAATAAAAGTTCACTAGGAAAAAAAATAGAGAAAACACTGTGCCCGAGGTCTTGAAATCTATTGACCTTGACCACAGTACTGACATTCTAATACATTCAGTACATTTCAAGACCTCGGGCACAGTGTTTTCTCTATACGGACGTCTCAACCGGTAAATAACTCATATGCATTAGAATGTCAGTACTGTGGTCTCGGTAAGTACAATTCAACACCTCGGGCACAGTGTTTTCTCAATTTTTTTCCTAATGGACTTTTATTTTGTTTACTTTCGTTAAGACGCGCGTTAGTACAGAAGTGATACATTTGTCAGCCTAGAGCGCGCGCACTTTGTTCGAAAATGGCGTACGTGGATTGGCGGTGTAAGCAGCGCGAGCTAATATTGAAAACTTCACTCAAACACAGGCATTTTTCTGAGGTTTTTTCCCCGTTTCCATGTGCTTCCATATCAAATATGTGGCATAATTACAAGGTATTCAATACTAGGGTACATTTACGTCAGAATCTCGGCAAAAACGTCGCAAAATCTAAGACTTGTTCTGAAGCGACAGTCCGGTTCGCGAGGTCCGTAATGGGAAAACTGGATCGCCGAGCGGCCAATCAGATCGCACGAATTCGATGGATACCGGACAGGGAAAAATAAATCGACTTATTGATCGAGTCTAGATCTGAAATGGCTGAGAAAAATCTAGGTTTATAAGAACATTATTTACTGCACACTATACTGTAAATATCTTACTAGCTATTATATCACACTTTATAACATACTCAACAAAATATATGTACTATGATTGCTCAATGACGAGTGCATCTAAAGGTTATTGCATGAGTCACATGCCCTCAGCAAACTGTTTGCTCAGTATATTATAAACAAAAAATCACATGAACTGCTCGTGCTAAACTTGATTTATAGGCACTGAACGATATTTTGAAAGTTCTCAAATTGCTTCAGCCTAACCGATGCTCGTGTAATTATTAGAACTTTCAATATCACTCAGTGCCTATAGATGGTTTGCACTCAATCCCCAGTGATTCAAATGACAAAAGGCATGGCGGCCATGTTGGTGTACAGAACAAAAGAAGCTAACGAAGAATCTATTGTTAACTGTACACCAACATGGCGGCTATGTCGTCACGTGCAAAGGTCTATATATCCCGTATCGCACTCGCGTTTATGCGATTTCTTCCACATATTGTAAACTACTTGCATTTGCACGACCGCTGTCCACCTCATTGCCGGATTAGCTCGCTACTAGGCAATTATTACCTGATTAAAGACTAAAGAATAACTGTCTTAGTGTAACATCACGATGCATCGGTCCAATGTGCTGTAATGGAAAGAATCTTAATAAAATTAAAACGATGCAATACTGTGTTTACTTATCCTTCATTTCTCTTGCAATAGGCCTTTTCAGCTTGATAGTTCTCCAGAGGGTTCAGTGCTTTGTTTTCCAATTATAGAAGTTGGTATATTTCCTCTTGGGATACAGAAAAACAAACGTAGGGCCCCTAAGGGTAACTCGTGGATGGTCAGTGAGCTATTTTGGTATATACTACAATCACGTGACCGATGACGTCATCGTTCCATCATCACCACTAAGTGAATCGTGGGGAAATAATACCATACCTGTCCAAGTTCGAACTGTCTGGCATTAGAAATGAGGGAGATATTGGCATGTACTTAAAATCATGTAATCGATGACGTCATCACTTCTAAGTGATTGATAGGGACCCACTACCACGTCTGTCCAGGTTTAAGCCGGCTGGCATTGAAGACGAGGGAGATATGGGCATGTACTTAAAATCACATGACCGATGACGTCATCGTTACGTTATCACCACAAGGTGCTTGATCGGGACCCACTACCATGTCTGTCCAGGTTTGAAGTGTCTGGCATTAGAAGGGCACGATCAATACATCTTCTACAGCATGACCAAATTTGGACGCGTACCATAAAAGTCGGTCAATATATCTTCGGAAAATCAAACGTCATTCGGCGAGTCGTCGATCCACAGAAAAAAACGATGAATGAATTATCTCGCATCCACCTAAACCCAATAACTCGTCCTGCACATGCGTACATCCACGAGTTAAAAAAAACATTACTCAAGGGAAATATCACGTGGTCTGAAATGGGGCAACAAACAGGCAAGCTGAAAGGGTATCTGATACACTAATCACGCTCGACTAAACATAAAATGTTTATAAATATTTATAATATAAACTGGACCTCATCATAAGAACGCGCGATTTCATTGGCTAAAAACGTTGAGTTCGCGCACACTACGTCGAACGTACTAGATCGAAATTTATATCATAAACTGATAGAAGATGGTTTTCCTATGGCTAACGAGCGTATTTAGCAGCTTTTGAAGACTTTCGATGTCTTGCAAAGCTCAGTGCTAGATGCCCTTGCTTGTATTCCGCTCGTGCTTCCGCAGGCTTTTCAAGCCCGCTCGAGCGTGCAATTCTTTTTTATACAATAAACTGCGTGGAACGGGCACTCTGATTGATTCATAGCCATGTTTTATTAGAGTACAGATGACGTCACACGGTGTGCTCTGATTGGTTGATAGCCATGTGTTATTAGAATACAGATGCACAGATGACGTCACACTGTGTGCTCTGATTGGTCGATAGCCATGTGTTATTAGAGTACAGATGCACAGATGACGTCACACTATGTGCTCTGATTGGTTGATAGCTATGCGTTATTAGCGTACAGATGCACAGATGACATCACACTGTGTGCTCTGATTGGTTGATAGTCATGTGTTATTAGAGTACAGATGCACAGATGACATCACACTGTGTGCTCTGATTGGTTGATAGTCATGTGTTATTAGAGTACAGATGCACAGATGACATCACACTGTGTGCACTGATTGGTTGATAGCTATGTGTTATTAGAGTACAGATGATGTCACACTGTGTGCTCTGATTGGTTGATAGCCATGTGTTATTAGAGTACAGATGCACAGATAACGTCACACTGTGTGCTCAGATATTTGATTCACTCGTAAAACCTTGGTATTGTCTATAGAGATAGTGCTTGACAAGTCCCTGGTTTTTTTTTTTTATTATAAGCAGATTCAATGATCATTAGCTTTGTTTTAGAAGGGTGAAACTGAAGTTTATTCACAGCGAGCCAATCACATATATTATCGAGGTCAGAATTTAGATTAGACGCAAGTTCAACTGTATCGAGTGAGGATTTGGGTATCATCTGTATATAAACACGGAGTGGTAGATGTAAGGCAGTTAGGCAAATCATTGATATAAAAAAATATAAAAAAAATATATATATAAGCAAATACCGTGAACAAACATCCTGTAAAAATACGTTGGATCCGAAGTGAGGACCTCTGCAGCCAAAAATATGAAAAATAACGAATGAAAAGTCCGAAGACTACTGTTGGAATTTTACGTTGCATATCAGCTTTGCTGTAGTCTTCGGACTTTTCATTCGTTATTATTGATATAAAGAAGTAATAATAAGGGTCCGAGAATGGAACCATGTGGAATTCCACAGAAGATAAGGTAAGCTGTCAAGTGACTATTACATGGCTACTAATGTTGACTTGATTGTCATTAAATAATCATCAAGGAAACGCGCTGCCTATTAGTAATTTCATCGCATTTACTAGGCTAGGCCAATGTCAAGATGAGAGCTCAACATTTGATGTGCTGGATTTTTGGGGATTTTGAGTATTTTGCTAAGAGGACCTTCCTCGGTTGTATGACGGTGAAATAAATTATGTTGCAATTTGTTTGAAATGAAACCGTAGATCAACTGGACTAATTACATCAGATTTTTATCAAACTCATTAATAATTCATGAAGCAAAACAAAGGAAATGAATGTTCATTGAGTGTTACATACTTTATTTATATATACACGGTTAAAAACATCAGTACAAAGCTATATACAATTTAAAAATAGTATATAACTCAATATACACAATCTAAAAACAGTACATAACTCAATAAAAACTGGTTTACGTGTTTGCCGTGTGAGAGTCCGGTGATGAGAATAGGTCGTCAACGCCCCTCTTGAAACATGAGAGAGACGTTAGTGGTTTCACTTTATTGGGAAGCCCGTTCCATAAGGCAGCTCCAGAATAGCTAAAGGTGCGTTTTAGGTAGTCAGTTTTTGGCTTTGGTAGCTGTAATTTGTTGTGAGAATCTCTCAGTCATGTCGTAACGGAAAACATCTTTTGCAAATATGCTGGAGTGCGATTGTTTAAGGTTTTGTACATGACATGTGCTTTCTGCGCTGCTTTGTTCGTGCAACTGCAATGTTATCCCAACCAAGCATATTGAGTAATGGGTCTGAGCTGGTGTCATAGCTAGATATTGTTACTGCCATAGCCGCACGATTTTCCAATTTTTGCAACTTATCACTTAGTTTTAGACTAAGCCCGTCCCATACAGCACTGCAATGTTCAAAGTGAGGCGGGTGAGTCAATCAACGCTTTGTATATTTGATAGCAGTATCCTCCGTAATAAAAGGTCTGACACGCTTTAGAGCGCCAATACCAGAGGATATATTTTTCAGTGAGATCATATCAATGTGCTTGGTCCAGGACAGTGTCTCATCGATATTTAGTCCGAGGGATTTGCTGGAATGGACTTTACTAATTTCTTTTCCCTCAATATTATGTACACTGACGTCACAGTTAGCTTGTGTTTTGAGCCTCTGTCGTGAACCGATGACCATAAACTCTGAGACTGAGCTTATTGGCCCTCAACCAGAAGTTGACATTTCGGTAATTCTTTATTGATTATTTGTTCAAGTTCAGCGTTAGTAGAAGCAGCAAAGCTTATGCTAGTGTCGCCAGCGTACATACGAGGGTAGCCATCATTTAGGTAGTTTGGGAGGTCATTTATGCATATTAGAAAAAGTAACGGGCCAACTTAAGGATTGCGGGACGCCACAGGTTATCGAACTTGGGGTCGATAAATGGCCGTTAACACTGCATAGCTGACTTCTATGAGATAGGTATGATTCGAACCAGTTTAATGAATTATGGTCTAATCCGTATTTTGGATAATGATGGTGTGGTCAATAGTGTTTATAAATGTGATATAGATACGGTTCATTTACATAAACTTTAACTTCGATTTTCTCAGCCAAAATAAGTTGTATCGCCAAAATAACTGAAACATGACTCTCTACATCTAGAAGTTTGATAAGTCAGATACAGAATTCGTGTCCGTGCTTTATCGAAATTATAAACTCTCGTTCTATATAAATCATACCCAACCCCACGATTGTGTTGGGCTACCTGTGTTCGATAAAGTGGGAAGCGACTTGGGCACGGCATGTCACGTGGTTTTCTGTGTGTTTTCAGAACCGTAATGGCGGACAACGAAAGAAAAAGGCCAAAAGAACATGGGAATTACAAGCCACTTCCCTCCATCCGTGAACGAAATACTCTACCCTGACCACTACGAAAATATCCTGTGATATCATTTATGGATTCTACAAGCATTTCGTCGCCACAGTTCCAGTTACACGGCCGTAATTCTTCAACAGCTACAAGCAGTTTTTCTGAGCCACAAGAAATCGAAAATTCATCGACTGTCAAAAACGTGTTGTCTGCATTGATTGAAGAGAACTTGTCCAAGCTTTTCGAATGTCTCAAGGTGGAATATGGAAGGTATAACATTATCGCTCTAGGCTTCTTCGCTGTCAGTAATAAAATTACATTTATCTTATTATTTAAAAACGTTCATGGACATCGACATCGTACATGTATCAACTACAGCTGTATCAGTGTATGCACGCGAACAAGTAAACTTAGCGTAAGTTACGTAAAATGTATGTAAATAAACTCTTATCAGAGTCGAGAAATTAGCCTTGATTTATTTTCTTAATGCATTCTCAGGAGTTTTCCAGTTTACATGACATATTTTATGCATGTTTTTGTATCTATTTATATGTGTTTACGAGTTTGTTTTCCCATTTCAGACATATTTTGGTCTCACCGAAATGGAAAAATTTTGGTAGTCAAAAGTTACAGTTTTCTGAGAAAACAAGGCTGAACAATGCCATCTGGAGATGTTGGCACATTCAATGTAAGTACATGATTGTAATGATCGATGTATGTATGAGGTAGGAGGGCTGGACTGGAACGTATTTGACTTGAGGTCAGTACAAATTGACTGAGAGGTAAATATTGACCTGTTTGGCCAGATGCAACTCAGTCATAAGTTGTTTTATCATACACAGGGCTCAACCTTAACGGTAGTCAACTAGCCAAATACTAGTGGATTTTCAGTTTTGGCTAGTGGAAGTTGCTTGTTTACTAGCCATGCATGTTGGCTACTAAATTTTCTGTGACAATGTTTCTAGTAACTGTAAAATGTCATGATCATACCTTTGTTGTTATACTGCACAAATACTAGCATATAATTACGTAGAAATGATTACTCCTTTGCAATATATAGCCATTTTGAAAAATCAATAACTCAACCAAGAGACTGGATTCTAGCATACCCATCATGCAGTACTGTCATAAATCAAGCCGACATCTTGTTTTTCTGCTTTGATAGATACATATGTCTGTATTGACTATTGTTTTCGATGCTTCAATGGATATTAGATACTTCTTATCTTACAAATTCCTCTAACAGTTTGGAAAGAAGAGTAAGTGATGATTCTAAAGGAGAAACTTTGAAGAACTAATTATAGATTGTATATGTTGTAGGTTGTTTCTCAATTCAGGTTGTTTTTCAAACAGCCTAGGTTGTTTGAGAAACAACCTAGGTTGGAATATCAATGATTCTAAAAAGGGATTTTTTAAATTTTTGGGATTTATAAAAAAAAGAGGTTTAGTTTTTTGGGGGGGAATTTAAAAAGAAAAAAAATCAACCACCCCTCCCCTCTACTTCCTTCCCCTTCCTTCCCACTGCCTCTCAATTTTCTCATTGGCCCCCCTGACACACCATACTGTACCACTTACCTTGATGGTCACCCACCCACTTACTAACCTTGCCTGGTCGGGCTTAACTTGGCCGAATCACAAGGAATGCCTGGTAGATATTAATTCAGTGGATTATCGCATTGCGCCATGAAAGCGCCTGTTGATTTGAACATATTTATTCTCCAAGTGACTAATCGTCGAACCCAATCCCTCTCGTTATGTGCGCATGCATACTACTAACAAAATCGGGCTTCGAAACATCCTTCGAAAACATAGCATGGATGACATTAAACTGGGACGAAACTGTAACACAGATGAAGTTTGTGTTGACTCTGCGTTCTTTTATGAAAGCTGCAGCAACTCAAGGGAAGTAAGGAAGCTAAATCCAGAAAATTACATTGTTTCTTGACTTTATTACGGCTCCACTCGTACTTCGAAACAAACTGTGTCAACCGAACCAACTTAGAGTAATCACTGACCTAAAATAAAGACAAAAGAAAGCGCATCACCTCTAACAATGTATCTAGAAGAACAGTTTTACGATTCAAGAGCTAAATAGTATCTCAGTATTAAAGTAACGAGTGCAGAGGATCTTGGAGTACATGTAGCTGGCTCGTACTCGTTAGACTCAGCTTTTCCAATGGACTGATAAAACACTGACCACTGTGTCTAGAAACAAATTGAAGTGGATCAAAGAAACACTGTATTATATTGTCTTGTTCGACTCTAATCAAAGAATTCCTCAGAGAATGTGAAAAGACGTAAAAATGGATAAATGATGGACAACTTACACAGAAATAACTCAAAACGTTATTAACAGTTATGTTTTTCGATGCAGAAGAAGTGCCAATAACAAGCAGATTTATTTAAGCCAGTTATATAACACCCCACTCCAAGCAAACTCATTCCTAACACTATTATATTAAAATTGAATTAATGGTCCTGCGAACTAATCCAAACCCAGCTAGCCCAACATTTAAGTAACCCTAACAGTAACCAGTTGCTCGCTAATTTTGGGTGTTTAGAGCAGCCTACATGTAAGTCACTAACCTAACAGATGAGTATATATAATGCTTCTTCAATGGTCCTGTGAACTAATTAATCCAAAACCTAACCCTGCATTTAAAAAAAACCTAACCATCAACAAGGGCTGCTCACTTACTTTGAAGTCAATAATTTTGGGTGTTTTGAGCTACAACAGACAAGTACAGTATAATGCTTCTTCAATGGTCCTGTGAACTAATTAATCCAAAACCTAACCCTACATAAAAGAAAATCCTAACCGTCAACAAGGGCTGCTCACTTTGGGTATTTTAAGAGCTACAATCAATAATTTTGGGTGTTTAGGTTTAAGTCACTAAATACATGTAACAGACAAATGTAAAATGTAATGCTATCCAACATTTAAAAGACTCTAAAAATGTTGAAATGACCTAGGTATTTTTAAAAATAGAAATGATCTTGGTTGTTTTAAAATAACCTAGGTTGTTTGAAAAACAACCTGAAATTAGAAACAACCTACAACATATATAACAAACGTTACATTTTTTTAATGACTAGTAGGAAGGTCTCTTTGGCTAGTGAAAATTATCTTCTTACTAGCCATATTAGCCTACTAGCGAAAAAAGATAAGGTCGAGCCCTGATACATGTATGGCCACTTAGTCTGTTTTAATAACATCAAAACAACAAGCTTAGCAAAAAAAATCGAGCAGGCTTTTTCCAGCCAGCTTACATCAAAGAACACATTTGAAAGGGAAGTGCATGCAGGGCTATACAGTCATAAGATAACAGTATATTATAATATTCCACACAAGTGAATTATTTTAGTGCTTTTCACGCTCTGATTGGCTACTCAAACTCGTAATATCCTGCACTATTCACCTCCCAGCTTGGAGACAAAAATGGCTTCTTGGTCTCGTGTGCAAAAAATCACTTGTTAATGGCTTTTTGAACTAATTTGATGCTGATTATTTCACTTGTGTGGTTTAATTTACATTGTACTAAAACAATAATTATTCCTCTCAGTGTTGGTGACTATAGCAGTGGATATTTACCTCACTGCTTCATGGATTGGTAAATATATATCCACCACTAGTCACTTTGTTCCACTTCAGGGAATAATAATTATTGTTAATTATTACATTTATGGACCAGTCCAGCAAAGGCAGCAATGCCCACCCCCTACTCTCCAGTCCTTCTCCCCTCCTCTTCTCTTCCCCTCCCCTCGGGGAAGACTTCACCGTTTACAACCTGAAATGTTATTGGTTACCCAAACAATAGCCTACATGTACTGTATCACTAAAACAATACAAACCCTAAAATAATGGGATTCTTTATCAATGAAGTCCAATAGAATACAACCTTAAAAACAGTGAAGTCCAACTGCTCCCCTCCTCCCTTAAAGTGCCAATAACCCCCAAAAAAATATTTTTGACGTCTATTCTGTATAGCGCCCTGTAGCCTGCGTAGCGGCTCAAAAGGGAAGGGAGAGGGGGAAAAGCGAGGGGGACTGGGGAGGGAGGAGGGGAAGGGACAGCCTGCCGGAACGCTATTGTTTCGGCGTATTTACTCGTTCTCTCAGGAGACGAGAAATGTGATTGGCTAAAAACGTGAGAGTTGCAATTACAATCACGAATGTACAACAGTTAGAAAACAATAATACGCCATGTGTTCGAAGGCTTCCTCGCGCTGTCCGACGAACTAAACTAACGAACTAAGCTAGGACAGCGCGAGCTAGGACAACAATAACTAAACTATTTACAATGACTCTCTACATCTTCCCCCCCCCCCCCTTTGGAGAAACTTCGGCCTGAAGTTATTAAACTAGAAAATTGAAACAAATACCATTTGTTTCTGTACATGTAGCTTCTAAAAATCATAGTTTGACCAATTGGTCCAACCATTCTTGAAATACAGTTCTTAAGAAGTACACATTATCTTGACAATGTAAACAAGCGCAGCTATTGGTTAATTTTGACAGCTATTCGTGACCGATTTCGTGACCACTTGACGAGAGGCGGATAACGCCGAAACAATAGCGTTACGGCAGGCTCTCCCTTCCCTCTCCCTTGCCCCTTTTTTCTCTCTCCCTTCCCCTTTGAGCCGCTACGCAGGCTAAAACTATAAGCGCCCTGACAAAGAATTCGAAAAAATAAAAGTGAAAAAACTAAACTTCGACGATTTTACTGGTGTCAAAGTTAGCGAAAACATCCATTTTGGGCTTCCTGTTTCCAGTTGGAAGTCAGCGCGAGTCTTGGTGATCAGGGCCTGGAATTATGACGTCAATCGGGCGCATTTTACTACAACTACCAGAATCCTTTGCATGGTTTCTTTTGTTCCTTTAATTTAGACTATTGTCTTGGTATTCTCAAAGGAGTTGGAAAATCTGAATAAGAAAAAGAATTCAAAAAGGAAAAACGTCCTATTATAGTCTAATCAATAGGAAATAAACTCCATCACAAGAAAGAGCACAACGAAATTAGTAAATTTACCAAGTTTGGTGATATTTCATTGGATATTTATCATGTGGTGAGCTTGCAAGAGTCGCAGAAATAAGAGACGTTTGTATGGGATTGAACGAACGCCTGACTGCATACACGTCACAGGCCACTGGTCTCCAGGCTCCCAAAGGGAATTGAAAACTGACGGCCAGATGTTCTGGTTCTCAACTTTGAAACGCCGTAAAAAAATACTGTTGAGTTTTAGCCTCCTATTTTTGCCTTAAGTCCTAAATAATGGTTTAAAGTTTCAATTCAAAAAAATAAATGTTTGGGGTTATAGGCACTTTAAGAGCCTGTTCACATGCTACATGTACAGTACATCAAAAAGCCATCTTTATTTTTAAATAAGGAGATTTTGCAACAGTTTTACCTTTTTTTAATAGTCCTACTCCACAATATAATTTGTAAAGTTATTTATGGATTGTAAATAGTAATATTATATTATACTTTAAAGTCTTAGCTTTTGGATATTCCCCTCTCCATCTTTTTTTTCCTTTCCTTTTTCCTGCCCATATTATAAGTAGTAGTATAGTACTTTTAATAACGGAGTAAACTTAATAAATGTTTTTAAAAAAATATCAGCAACTTTTTCTTTGAAATCTATCCAATAAAGTATATCAAAAATCTTCAGTAAATGAGTTGTGATTTGTAAATATTCTGACTCCTGAAGTTATTAGAATGTCTAAAAAGCAACAGATGTACACTGTACGTCACTTAATAGTATTGTTCTTTACAGTTTAGACATTCATATATTAAGACATAAAAATCTTACATGTACTTATTTATGCACAAGAAACATGGGAATAAAATACATACATGTAGGTTATCATCACTTTTTCCTTCAGATCAAAAAGGTAGACGACCATTGTTCTGCCAGTTTGTTTCTCCCCTTTCAGAAGAAAGTGAACCACCCAAGAAGCCCCTGGTAAGAAAAATATATATTTATTCATGGGAACTTACATGTACATGCATATCATTACATTTTCTGGGTCAGGTTTTAGCAGAATTAGAATATTTCAAGCCTTAATTTGAGTAATGTAAAGGATATACATGTACATGTTGAACGTACACATAATACCTTCTATGTGAATCTACAACAAATTTTGACCAGGAGATGATGAAAAATTTGGTAAATAAGAGCTTGGATATACATACATGTACCAGTCTGTAAACTATTGTAAATTTGTTTTTTACTACAACTTTAGCTAAAAATAGTGAAGCATGCAGGGCCAAGAAGACAAGGAAAATTACGGGGGAAAGTGATTGCAGTGAGTGATCACATAACCTACGTGTATCATGGTACATTATACATTGTATGCCCTATTATTTTCAATAATTATATGTAGCATTCAGCCAATAAGAAAACGAGAAACTGGGCAGTTTTGTAAAAACGCATATAACATTTAACAAATAAAAGATGGTTCTCCATGTTCTATTTACAATGTATATAACAATTAAATAATGCACGCTCGAGGTCTTGAAAAACTATGCATTCATGAGCAAAATGCACGTAGATCTATTTAGAAATACTTGTCATGAGCGTGCATGATAATAAAATCAAGCATGCTGAACAGCCAATGAAATAATGCATTCTTAGGATGCTCCTGTAATTAATATTATAAACTATATTGATCATGACATACTGACTCACTGTATTACATGTACAGTAGCAGTATATTTTAGCAGTCAGCGTGTTCAACAAGACCTGTACTTGGGAAAGACTAATTTCATTCCACTGTAAGACTTTGACAGTATACATTTATAATTACTTGTATTTTTAGGCTGTCATTCTTGAGGGTCGTTACTGGAGGCGGAAGCTAGATGCTGTTGCCAGGGAATACAAAAAATGGAGGAGCTACTACAAGAAAAAGGTTCATTATAATGCATATAGCTCCTTCTACTCTTTTGTAATTATTGTTACATTATTAATAATTATTTTGTGACAGTGAATTATTGTTTAGAATATATTTTGTTGAGAGTCTTCAAACAAAAAATATATTGGCACTATCTTGTCAATAGGAGTTTTGGTTGATTGAAGTCAAAAAGCCAATCATGTGAGTCATTGGTTTGCACAAATATCAATTGCACAATATTATTTTTGCAAGTGAACCCCTTAAAGTACATGTATGAGCCCTAGCCAGTTATCACTGATTGAAAGGAAACAAAATGACTGACACAGCTTCGCTTTACTTCTGCTAACTCCGTTCCGCGGTAGTTTTCACTTCTTTGCTCTGCTTTAATAAGTTGATTTTTATGAACCCACATTTCTGGACACTTCTGTTGAGCTTTACTTCTGGTGCAGTGCCTTTTTTAAAGTTGATTTCACTTTCTGTGCTTATATTCGATGAGTAAATTGCGATATTCGCCATGTTTGTTTGTATTCTGTACGATGCGTGTCCCCTGTAACGATCCCAAGCGCCTTTGCGAGACCACCCTCGCCCCAATCCCCTACTCTTTTCCAAAGTGGCCAATTAAAACTTACTGAGCAATACATGTAGAATGCAAGTGTTCTCGCCGGAAAAATGTTTTTTTTTCGAGTGGTGGGTGCATTTGCAGACTAATTATGTATTCAAAATCTTGAATTCTTATTGGCTGACAAAGAAAGGGTGCGAAATTTCCTGCATTTTGATTGGCAAAGGAAGACCATGAAATACCACCCAGTATTTCATAGTAAAGTTGAGTTCTGATTGGCTGAACTACATGTATAAGATTTATAGGATAATAACCAATATTCTGCCGCCATTTTGAATAGCCACAGGCATCCCAAACTCTATTTTTGTATTTCAGGTTTTCACATTTGGTTGGCTGAAAAGTGAGTTCGTTTGGGGGGGGGTCAGGAAACAATATTGTTGCTAGCATGCTCACATGCTGTACATTTCAGTGGGAAATTGCTTAAACGAGGCTCAAACAAGTTTTTGCTCTCTTTGAACTTGGACACCAAGCTGGAGAGAGATGGTTTCTTGTCAGAATAATGGACTAACTTTTTCAAAGAGTGACTCTGTGTAAAGTGCTGTTGGACATCATTAAGTCACCAGCTCATCCATGGTTGAATAAAGAATTGTTCTGATGGCTATAAAAGGCATTTTGTTATTGCTGGAGATTTACTCAGGGTGATCAAACCAAACTTAATATTTTGGAGCTAAAGAAGGTCATATTGGTAACTTTCATGGTGGTGAACCAAACTTAATATTTTGGAGCTAAGAAGGTCATATTGGTGGTTTTTGACTTACAGTGTATACAAGATTATTGAGAGGGAACTCTGGCTTTTTGCTGCTGTTGAGTCGATACCCATAATTATTTTTGCCACATGTTGAGTCCAATAGGAAGCCAAAGGGAATTGGATGTACATGTATCTCTGTTGGCTTCATGATCAGGGAAAGCTTGATACATTTGAGTCTTTTGAAAGATGCATGACTTTTTGTACATGTATGTGTTTTCAAAAAGCAAAGTGACTGAAATTTTGGTTGTCCATGTAATATATAACTCCATTTTCTGATCAGGCTAATAATATTGAAGGTGTGAAAACTTACTTGTGAGTACTTAAACAATGTTTCTTTTGTGAAGAGCACTAATGCAAAGCAATGTTTGGATTAGTAAAGGCTAATGTATTAAAATTTGAAGGGAAAATGCAGCAATGAAAGGATTTTTTTTCATAAATCAGCATTTTAACATACAAGAATAGTCAAACTATTCAACTTCAAAAACTAAAAGCAATAGTAAAAAAAGAGTGGTGCAAAGCGAAATTGTCCCTAGGTGGTTTGTATTCAGAGCCCTTCATTTGTTTAATGTACAATATAAGATTTGATCTACATACATCACATGTACAGGTACATAATTATATGCAGAAATAAATTATTGAGTACATGTATGTACATACTGTAGTTATAAATTGTAAAACTGATGATACATTGTACATGGTTCAACATTTGAAACATTTTGTTGGCAACAAATGTTGAACAGTGTAATACATTTCACCATATTAAATGTTGAAAGAAGCAAGTCAACATGTTGAATGTTGTTGCAGGAAATAGACATGCTCTATTGCAATTCAACAAGTTGCAACATTGTTCAGAATGTTGACTTGCTTCTTCCAACATTCAACGTGGTACGATACCCGGTTCAACATTATTTTGTTGGCAACACAAAAAGGTTGAACATTGTTGGCAACAAATGTTCAACCCTGTATCATTGGCATTAGAATATCAAGCACACTCAGAGCAGCCAGAGAAATTGTGCATTCTTTGGATGTTCCTGTTATTTATATTACCATTGTTTGCATCTAAGTGTGAACACGTGTGACGAAAACATGTTCTAATTGGGTATCAACCGTAACTGACATTATTCGTCATCAATCTTTCGAAGTTTGAAGCGATGCTTGACGAACTTTCGCACTCAAAATACCAACTTACGTGTATTCTCTTCCTGTATCGATAATTCTCCAACCAGCTCTACCACTTGATTTCTGAAGTCCCAAAATAAAGGCACACCTTGTTTGAAGTTACAGCTGTATTTGTTTACTGTACATGTATTTATTGTAAATATCCTCATCTTCAAACTTTGAAAGTTTGATGACGAATCAGGTTATGTTTGATACAGTTAGAACATGTTTTTGCCTCATGTGTTCACACTTAGATGCAGATGACGGTATAAAGTTTATTACATTTAATGACATTGTTGTGCTTTGTAACAGACTCAAGAGACTGAACAGGAAGCTGAAAGAGGAAGAGCAAGGTATAAGCCAGACATTAAACATTAAAAATGCATTATTTCTATATCATTGTAATAGTGCAGTGAACTAAAAATTGTAATACAAATGTAGTACATCCATGATGGATCTTGAACAGGTTACATTGTACCCTTTTTTTCACGAATATACATGTACACATGTACATTGTACATGTAGGTCCCTAAAAAAATGATTTAGGCATCCAGAATCTATCAAGGATGTTTGGAACAGTTGGTTTGTTTATGTTTCCTTTGTGTGACTATTTGTCTGAATTTTATAATCAACATTATGGTGCTGTCATTACTTGTCACCATTTTGTTTTAATTGTCTTTAGAACATATTTTCCCCTACCTTTTTTCAATGATGTGGTTTGGGGACCAGCTGGTCGTATTAAGTGCAGTTATATACATATAAGTTACATATACCTCATGAATTAATACAGCCCCGCCGGAAATTATAGGGACATTTACCGCGTCCATACCTCGTGCAATGACCGCGGTTTTTCCTCGGTAAACCTCGGTCATTTTTGCGGCCGCCGCGGTCGTTTTGAAAACGCCGCAGTCATTCTTGGTTGCGGCGCTAACCGAGGTCGTAACCGAGGTTCGGGATACAGTGTACATGTGTCAACTTGAACAAGTGAGATTGTGGCGAACTAGTCAGTGCCGTGAAGTGCTTTATTTGGAAGTTAAACACACAAACAAAAAACGACAGTACATCGAACTGTTAGCTTTATTATGGGAATAACTGGCGAATTAGTCAGCGCCGTGGAGTGCTTTATTTGAAAGTTAAACACACAAACAAAAAACGACAGCACATCGAACTGTGAGCTTTACGGGAATAAACTGTGACGAACTACAGTATTGTGCAAAAGTCATGCAAACGTATTTCGACGAATTTCGCTCTTTGTTCGTACGAATGCAACTTTTCGTTCGAAATTTCGACGAAGAATTGATGAGATACGCGAAAATTCGGATGCCAAGGCGAAATATCGCCAACCTGCGAGCGACATTTCGACGATATTTTATTTCGTTTATTGTCAAACGAAAATTCGAACCAGGTTATCGAAATATTGTGATCCGAAATTTCGGCAAGCGTACGTGTTCATTGCACAATTTTGTATTTTAACATTTCTTTCACCAGGGTTAACGCGTGACAAATTCGAATTCATGACAAACAGTTTGACAAACGTACAGTAAGATGGTTTTGGTAAATACCCTGCGTGCCAGAGGCGTCAAAAAGTCAAGATTCTTATATAATAAAAGTCCCCGTCAATCGTGAACTCATGTCAGCCAGATTAGACGCGTGTCTCATTTCTGACACAAATACCGCGGGGCGCAATTCATTTACATTTACGCGAACTGACTGGTGTTCCGATGCATTGAAGCTCTTTTAATTCAGAAGGAATTGCAATTTACCAGTAGAAGTTTTCTGATAAGAGTAAAGAAGTTTTTGCACGTTTTCAATATGACAAACGTTGCTTCAAAACTCTGTTGATGTTCTGTAAAAAATCAGACTGACACATTCACGCCTGACTGATTGCACGTGGAAATTAAGAGTTGAGATTTTAATACCTAACGCAAGCATTTACAATGATTTCTGCCGAAACCTTTTAATACTAGTAACAAGACAAGGATCTGCCGTAAATGTGAAACTACACTGAAGCAAAAGTTTATTTGGTGTTATGCTTTGCGCTCAGCGAGTGAGTCAAGCTTTGAAGCGGGCCACGCAGTCCGCCGGTCTGGGAACTAAGCGAGCAGCCGTTGTTTTGTTTATTTTACAGCTCACAATATAGTCCGAATTTACTTGAAAACTTTATACAATGACTTTTACAAAGATCTTGGAGGCTGACGTGAAAATGTTCGTTCATTTTCGCTGTAAAGTCCCGAAAAGCCCCGAAATACGCCGTTTAGCGTGCCGACTTTGAAGAAGTTTGTTTTAGAGGGCTTACTGTACTTTGCGAAACGAAACGAAACGAAACTGTACTTTGCGAAACTGTACTTTGCGAAACTGTACTTTGCGAAACTGTACTTTGCGAAACGCGTATTTAAGCACTCCTGGGAACAGATGGAAACAATAATCTTAGTTTACACTTACTTCCACATATATAGCGCCGGGTAGACTTCTTTAGTTGCTCCTTTTTACGAACAAAACTCCTCTTTACAGTTCAGGTGATGAGGTCGGCCATATTGTCACGCTAACTGGAATAGTAACCGCGCAGACACGACAACGAGGCTGGCGTTGATATTTGTAACAATTTTTCCCCGGTGAAAGATTGGTAGCGCTTGATAGCTCAGTCGGCAGGACTTGCTTGCGTGAACGACGGGTCGGGGGTTCGAACCCCGGCGCTGAAAATTCTTTTTTTCTTTCCTTTTTTTACTGGATAACGTTTTTGTTGTCCTTTCCTCGTTCTGGTATTTTTATTCATAACGAAATAAATAATAACTAAAAAAATCATAGCCTTTCAAAGCGATCGATCGAAAAACGTTCAGGTTGCTTCAACTCTTCTAGCTCTCAGCAGCTGTTTCAGTAGTGTTTGTTGACAAGTGGACGAGCCTAAACAGCAGGAAAGCACTGTGCCGCTTGCGGTTGTTCGAGCAGCTTTCACAATGACAACGGGTATTTATATACGGCATCTTAAAGAACTTTGCTCATACACACACTTTGTTTTTATGATTTTTTTCTTTCTAGCCATTTAACATTCCCGATATGACTAGTTTTTTTTGTAGTCTCTTCCCTTCGACCAGAACGATATGGCGATATTTACGCGTTGACTAGATAACCCCATGGTTTTTCAGGTTTACCAGCTCTAGCAAAAGAAAGGATTGTAGGGATTAGCCTACAAAAGTACCATG